>JAJONR010001816.1:0-93511 GCA_029582245.1 Solanum etuberosum | reverse complement strand
ATTATCATGTTGTTGCTCAGTTTCTTGTATGAAATTCAGAACCCTAGCTATGTAGTTCCTTTAGTTCATGAATTACACATGCTAGGCCAGCTATTTCAATTATATACATGCTTCAGTTTACGAATGTCATATTATCAGATATAATTATTGCATTCTCAAGGTTTGCATGTCAGAACATCGAGCTAGCCATGGTTTACAGAATTCAGTCATAATGTGTTAATTTCATAATCAATTGGGAGTAGCTTAATACCGAGTGGACTAGGTTCCAGCATACCCTCATAGTCCCAGAACTACGTGCCCTGTAGGTTGTAAGTCCCCTCTGTGGGCATCATTTTAGTGATCATGCCAGTCATGTCTTTATACATCTGGTAGGGTATATTGGGTCCTCTCGATGGGGCGTATACATCGGACTCCACATTTAGCTCATGTGGTTTTATGTCGGTTATTAGTAACTCCCACAGTACAGTCAGATTCTAGTGCATTGACCAGGTTATCAGTTAAAGTTCAGTATTCAGACTCAGCATATCATGTACTTGGTCATTGCATT
Organism: Solanum etuberosum; assembly: GCA_029582245.1. NCBI lineage: Eukaryota > Viridiplantae > Streptophyta > Magnoliopsida > Solanales > Solanaceae > Solanum > Solanum etuberosum. The sequence continues at coordinate 92,964 of JAJONR010001816.1, read as the reverse complement.
CAGTTAGCTCAGTATTCAGTATATCTCAGTATTTACATTCAGTTCAGATTATATCATTGCTCTTATTGCTTTTTTTAATTATGATTTTTGTTCAGCTTTACTCTATCCTGCATGCTCAGTACCTTTCAAGTACTGACGCATACTCTGCGCTATATCTTCTCGTAATGTAGGTTCAGGTTCTCAGCTTCCAGATCACACATAGATCGGTTCTCGATCTTCAGCTCAGCGGTATCAGTGGTGAGTCCTCATTCTCTGAGGACGAAAGACATTTTTCCTTTGCTTTTAGTTTTAGTTTTAGTTTTGCTAGATTTAGCTGGGGCATGTCCTAGCACTTCGAGTCAGTTAGAGGCTATTTTCAGACATAGTTAGAATCAACTTTAGTATTTGAGTTTGACTTTTCAGTTGTTTTTTAAATCTCCACATTTATATATTCAGATTTAATATGGGTATTCCCCATTATTTTAGATTTATCTTATGATTAGCTTCCGCAGAGTGTTTATTAATTCAGTTCTCTTTAAGTATGCTTATGATATGCCCGCAGAGTTAGCTTGGGGTCACTCATAATCCTAGGTCCCGTGTCCACGTCCTGGGGGTAGCTTCGGGGCGTGACATTCGTAGCAAGGTATTTTCCGGTGTCCAAGATATTAAACCAAAAGGATGAACTGAATAATTTTGCAGCACTACCGAGAGAGTCCAAAGCAGTTCAAGGGATTGGTTCACTGGGTTCATGAGGAGTGTTCCGAATCACCGCTTAGATGATGAGTCACTGAAGGAGTAATTTTATAGAGGACAGGATGATAATGGTCGGGCTGTGTTAGATACTATTGTTGGAAGATCATATGGTGAGTGTACTTTTGAGGAGATCGCTGAAAAACTTGAGAGGATTTCCCAAAACAATAAGGCACGCAGCACTAGAAAGGCAAATACTGGAAGGAGCACGTTCGCGGTACAATCTACACCAAGTCAATCCAATGATGACATTCGTGAAGAGATGGCCCAAAAAAGGACACAACTTTGCTTGGTATTGAAGCATGTGAGTGGGAATGCAGAAAAGGTACATGCTGTGAATTATCTGACAAGATCTCCACCACCACCAGTTGAGGATTGCTACTATGAGGAGGATGCGAATTTGGTGAATGATCAGATGAGGGGTTTCTGAACCAATGCCCAAGGTTCCAACATGGATAATTGGCGCCAAGGGCAAGGAAACCAAGGTCGGAACTATGGAAACTACAACCGTGAGGGTAACTGCAACCATGAGGGTAACTATGATGAAGAGGTTTGATGCAACTGATGAGAATGTTAAAGAGATGCGAAACGACTTGTCTGGAACCAATCAAAAAGTTGATGCCCATGCAGTGTCAATCAAGCAACTTGAGTAGTAGTTTAATCAGTTGTCCACCATTATGAACCCATGTCAGCCTTGCACACTTCCTAGCAACACCATCCAGAATCCAAAAAATGATGGGCATTGTATGGAAGTCACTACTCGTGGAGGAAAGCATACCATTGACCCCCCCCCCATGCCGTCTGAGGTTGAAAAAGTGATAGAGACGGATGAGGATGAGATTGAGGTTACTGAAATTCCAAAAGATGCTATTGAAAAGGAAGCTGAGGTGACCCAAAAAGTTGTTCCCATGCCAAGACCTCCACCATTCCCACAGAGATTGGTGAAAAAGACCAAAGAGGGAAAATACCGCAGGTTCATATCTATGTTGAAGCAACTGTCTGTAAATGTCCCATTGATAGGATCTTTAGAGCAAATGCCTGGGTATGCTAAATTTATGAAAGACTTGGTGACCAAGAAAAGGGCTGTCAATTTTGAGAATGATGAGAGGATGCAACATTGTAGTTCTATTGCTACTAGGTCACTTGTGCAAACGAAAGAGGATCCTGGAGCTTTCACTATTCCTTGTACCATCAGGATTCTACACTTCGTGAAAGCTTTGAGTTATTTGGGGGCCAACATTAACTTGATGCCATTGTCTATCTATAAGAAGCTGGGTTAAGTAGCTCCAAAGCCGACTGCGATGCATTTACTTATGGCCGATAGAACAGTGAACAGGCCCATTGGAGTGCTCCAAGATGTCCTTGTGAAAGTAGAGTCATTCATCTTTCCGGCGGACTTTGTGATACTTGATTGTGAGGTTGATTTTAAGGTTCCTATCATCTTAGGGAGACCATTTCTTGCTACTGGGTGTGCCTTGGTCGACATGGAAAGAGGGCAGATCAACTTCCAACGGAACAGTGAGGCGGTAACTTTTGACATCTATAGGTCCATGAAGCATGAAAGTGATCTTAAATCGGTATATGTGTTGAATCACATTGAGGCGCAAAACTTTGAGGTATTTCATTGAGGAAAGGTTAGGAGTTGATGCGCTAGCAGCGGTGATGATGAGTTTTGACAGTAATGCTATTGATGAGTATGATGAGCTAGTTGTCGCACTTGATAGGTTCGAGTTCCGTCCCAAACCAAAGAGATTGGAGTTAGATATGAATAATCGAGACTCCCCACCGGCAAAGCCGTCTGTAGATGTGCCTCTAAAACTGGAGTTCAAGGCTCTACCATCCCACTTGAGGTATGTGTTCTTGGGGAGAGATAGCAACTTTACAGGTAATCATTGCTGCTGATTTGAGGGAAGAGCAAGTTTAGAGGCCTTGGTATCTGTATTAAAGTGGTTTAAGAGTGCTATAGGATGGACTATTGCAGACAGTATTGGAATTCCACCGGGCATTTGTTCCCCCAAAATCCAAATCATGCCGGACAGTAAGCCTAGTATTGAGCATCAAAGGAGACTGAATCCCCATATGTAAGAGGTTGTGAAAAAGGAGATCATTAAGTGGTTGGATGCTAGAGTTATATATCCGATTGCTGATAGTAGTTGGGTCTGCCCAATACAGTGTGTGCCTAAGAAGGGAGAAATCACTGTGGTTCCTAATGCTAAAAATGAACTTGTTCCAATGAGGCCGGTGACTAGTTTAAGAGTGTGCATGGACTACCGCAAGTTAAATGCACGGACTGAGAAGGATCATTTCCCTATGCCGTTAATGGATCACATGTTGGATCATCTGGCTGGTAAGGGTTGGTATTGTTTTCTTGATGGGTATTAGGGGTACAATCAAATCTCCATAGCTCCGGAAGACCAAGATAAAACCACCTTCAGCTGTCCTTGAGGGACTTTCGCCTTCAAAAGGATGCCATTCGAGTTGTGTGATGCTCCAGTGACCTTCCAGCATTGTATGATGTCGATATTTTCAGATATGGTGGAGGACACTATTGAGGTATTTATGGATGATTTCTTTGTGGTAGATGACTCGTTTGATGGTTGTTTGATGCATCTGTTCAAGGTACTAAAATGATGTGAAGAGTGGAATCTTGTGCTCAATTGTGAAAAGTGCCACTTCATGGTGAAAGAGGGTATAGTTCTGGGTTATCAAATTTCACAGAAAGTTATTGAGGTTTATAGAGCCAAAGTTGAGGTAATCAAAAGGCTTCCACCACCCATCTCTATCAAAGGTGCTCAGAGTTTTCTTGGGCATGCAAGTTTCTACCAGAGGTTCATAAAAGATTTCTCAAAAATTGCACATCCATTGTGCAAGTTGCTCAAAAAGGAGTATAAGTTTGATTTTGATGACGCTTGTCTGAGAGCTTTTGGAGAATTTAAATAAAAGTTGTCTTCAACGCCTATCATTATTTCACCAGATTAGGGACAACTGTTTGAAGTGTTGTGTGATGCGAGTGGGGTGGCGCTTCGTGTAGTGTTAGGGAAGAGGCGAGAGAAGATTCATCATCCGATTTACTATGCAAGAAAAGCTATGAATGTGGCTCAAAAGAACTATACTGTGACTAAACAGGAGCACCTTGCTATGGTTTTTGCATTTGAGAAATTTAGGTCCTACTTGCTTGGTACTAAGGTCATAGTGCATACTGACAATTCTGCATTGAGGTATCTGATGGCTAAAAAAGATGCAAAACCAAGGTTGATTAGATGGGTGCTTTTGTTGCAAGAGTTCAATTTTGAGGTAAATGATAGAAAGGGAACAAAAAACCAGGTTGCTGATCATTTGTCCAGATTAGAGGAGGAAGCTATGATCAAGTTTGAGGATGGAGTTGATATTAATGATGCCTTCCCTGATGAACAAGTATTGGCTGCTTCTTATGATCTTTCCCTTGGTTCGCAGATTTTGCTAACTACTTGGCAAGTGATTTGGTTCCTTCGTATTTGTCATTCCACCAAAGAAAAAAATTCATGTCTGATGTGAAGAAATACTTTTGGGATGAGCCTTACTTGTTTCGTGTTTGTACTGATGGGATTATTCATCGTTGTGTGCCCGAGGTTGAGATGATGAGTATCATAGAGGCATGTCATTCATCACCTGTTGGTGGGCACCATAGTGGTATCCGAACTTCTCACAAAATTTTGCAGTGTGGATATTACTGGCCTACCATCTACCAAGATGCTCATGATTTTGCCAAGTCTTGTGATCGTTGCCAACGAGAAGTAGGAATTTCAAAAAGGCAAGAACTACCGATGCATCCAATATTGTTGATTGAGCCTTTTGATGTTTAAGGTCTTGATTTCGTGGGTTCTTTTGTGAGTTCGAATGGGATGAAGTACATTCTTGTTGCGGTTGACTATGAATCAAAATGGGTGGATGCTGTTGCGCTTTCCAATAATGAGGGTAAAAGTGTCACCGCATTCCTCAAAAAGAATATCTTCTCCAAATTTGGTACACCAAGGGCAATCATAAGCGATGGAGGTTCTCACTTTTTTAATAAATTGTTTAAGGCGTTACTTGAGAAGTATGGTGTTCGTCACAGTGTAGCAACCCCGTATCATCCGCAGTCAAGTGGGCAAGTTGAAGTGTCGAATCTCGAGATAAAGCAAATTCCTACAAATATCGTAAATGTTAACAGAACTGACTGGTCAAGGAAGCTTGATGATGCTCTATGGGCGTATCGCACTGCATTCAAAACTCCCATAGGTATGTCCCCCTACCAACTTGTATATGGGAAATCTTGCCACTTGCCTGTAGAGCTAGAGCACAAAGCTACGTGGGCGCTAAAGAAATTGAATTTTGATTGGGGCGCCCCATCGAGCCAAAGATTGAATGACTTGAATGAGCTTGATGACTTTCGTCTAAAAGAATATGAGAGTTAAGCCTTGTACAAGGAGAAAATGAAGAAGTACCATGATCAGAAGCTCGAAAAGCGTGAATTCATTGTCGGTGACTTGGTGCTCTTATTTAATTCAAGGTTGCGCTTGTTTCCTGGCAAGCTCAAGTCCAAGTAGACCGGGCCCTTCAAAGTTACTCAAGTATTTCCACATGGAGCGGTTTAGCTCGAGAGCAATGAAGGAACAAGGTTCAAGGTGAACGGACAGAGGATCAAAATGTACTTGGGGAAATCTGAGAGTGTCAATGAAATGATAGAGGCTTGGCACCTTGATGAAGTCTGAGTAATCGAGGTGTCTGCATCGTTCCACGACGTTAAATCAAGCGCTACTTGGGAGGCAACCCAAGATGTACAATCTAGCCAACTATAAGAGTTTCTTTTAGATATAGGAGTTTTTCTTCTTTCTTTTTGATTTTTTTGCTCTTTAGATAGGTGTTTATTAATTTTTTTTAGTGTTGGTTATATATAGAATAGGGTCCGTGCCTAAAAACTGTCCAGAAAATATAAAAAGAAAGTCCTAATGGTCGCTACATGTACAGGGATGAAAAGGCAAAAGCTGCAGAAAGTGAGCTGCTGCAGTGGTCTACGGATCCCATCGACAGTCTGTCGGTCAATCCACGGACCGTGGATGGCATCCATAGATCCCAGGTAAGTTTCTAAATTTTTCTAAGTGTTAGAGTGACCTACGGACCTAATCGACGGACCGTAGGTCGACCCACGGACCCTCGACGGGGTCTGGTGGGTCTAAGTTAGGATTTCTGATGACCCGACTCGGACCCCCAAATTAATATAATCCTTCATTTTTAAATCATTTCTCACTTTCATCCTTTCCCCCCAACAGTTATAAACCGTTCATTCACCCCATTTTCAACCCTTAGTTCCCCCCAATAACTCCCCCATATCTTCCCCTTCCATTTTCACTTCCTCCATCATCCTAAAGTTCAAAAGAAACATTCCATCACCTCCATTTTTTCTTCCCCAAAGCTTTCACGGTCCGGGTCAGGTGTCCACGTTGTTCTAGGAGCTTTTTCCACTTGATCACACACTCACCATCATTGCTTTCTTGTTAGGTAAACTGATTTCTCCAAAACTTTAAATATTTCATTGTTTCAATTGAAGTCACAACGATGAACTTGACATTGGGTTGTTAAATTACTTGTTAATATGTTGATTTTTAGTTTAGAAACACCCTTGAAATGACGGTACATGAGTGTGTAATTAATCTAAATTGAATACAAAGGGTTAATAGGTCTAATTGGGAGTTTTGACTTAGGGTTCGTTATTTCGGTATGTTGGAAAGTTGAATTGTGTGTAATTGTGTGTAATCGGAACCCTAAGGATGATGAACTACCGAATAATATGTTGAAATGCATGTTTAGACTTAGATTGATTGATTGTTTGATGAAATTGGTTGTTGAAGAAAAGTTGCATCTAATGCTTGGCACAACTCTGGTACACGGCCACAACCGACGGACCGTAGGTCGTGGTCCGTCGACTGTATGTACACCAGATTTGACTAAATGGTGAACCACAATGTGGACGTAGTCCGTCGTTCCATCGACGGACCATTCTACACATCCGTGGTTCCAATTTCAGCGACCCAAAATGGGAACTCTGACCTACCGAGGGGACCAACGGGCCGTCGTTCCATCGACAGACCGTAGGTACCCACCGTGGGTCACAAGTTTTGCTACTGCCTGAAATTTTTTTCATTTTTTGATTAGGTCTGAATCTTGTTCTAAAATTTTTTCTTGGGTCCTTTTATGTTCTTTGGTTACTAACTAAGCTTCCACAGGTACCATGGCTCCTAAATAAACGCCGGTGTACGCAAAAAAGGGTAACTCAAAATAAGTTGCCCCTTCCCGACGTCTGGCGGATGAGGATAGCGATATAGAGTATGTCCCGGGCACTACACAAGGGTCTCCCACTGCATCCCGGAGCACTAGGAACAGGTCCCATCAAGTTATTTCTACGAGTCCCAGTCTGAGGAGGGGAATTTATCTGTAGCAGAGTCACACTCCGGCTCTGAGTCACAGTCTGGCTCTAGTTCCAGCAGTGCTTTTGCATTCTCGTCTGATGCCCTTGTACCACCTCGAGCAGATCCAGTTCCCAGCTCCACAGAACAAAACATGTGGTGCGTTACGGGCCAGTACCAACTATATGAAAATGGCACCATGCTGAATGAACACCGGAAGATGGCCAGGACCGTTACTGAGGAGCACAGATTTCTTACAGGCAGCCTCCACATCGTGCCCGTTATTGAGTATCTATTCCAGAGGCACACATGTGAGTGGATGGAACGGGGCCTAGGGAATTATAGTGAGGAGATGACTCGGGAGTTCTATCCTTCCTACGCCGCCATGGTACGTAATGCCATACCCAAGATGGCTAAGCCACTAGCCCAGCCTCCACTTCAGTCCATATTGGTGCGGAGTTTCCTTGTTGATATCTCAGAGGCCACCATTCAACGGTTAATCTATGGCCCAGCCAACACTCTGCCTATTAATACAACGGAGTATGACTAAAATATGGGAATTGTTCAACGTGGAGTATTTCAGAGGGATGCCGAGCAGAAGGAGAGACTTCTGAGGTGGATGGCCTAACACATAGTTGATGAGGGCGAGGGCACCGAATGGGTAAGGAACATGACATTGCTTATCAGAAAGGCAACTCTGAGCTTCGCAGCGAAGTTCTTCTGGCTTGTGGTTCATACTAGATTGTCCCCTACTCAGGCGGACAATGTTGTCACTTGGGACTGAGTCATGATGATAGCAGCCCTTATGGTGGGTTTGGAGCTTTATTTCTCCCGCATCCTGATCACTGAGATCCACGAGAGGGCCTTCAAGACCACCACCACTCTGCCCTACCCGTGTGTGATATTCCATCTCTACAGGGAGGCTTCAGTGCCAATTTGGCATGGTGATAGGTTGCTCGCGGCGACCAAGACAGTGGACATCGACCTCTTTCGTGATGATGCCAATCTTGCTGCACTACGGAGGGAGCCACAATTTGATGTAACGCCCTTAGGTGTTGATCTTGCTTATGTGGAGCATATACAGGCTACTGAAGACACTACTATTCCCGTCCCTACATGAGATGCCTAGGCTCCACCTTGTACGACCACTAGTCAAGGCCCGAGCTTATTCCAAGTCACTCCCTCTTCAGGGTCCACTGTCGTTCCTCTAGCCAGAGTGCAGAAGTTGGAGACCCAGATGGCTACCTTACTGCAGCATATGAGGTCATGGATGTAGCATTCTGTTGAGGAGTCTGAGGCTAGTTTGGAGCAGATGATGGATATGAACATTCAGGTCGTTCATAAGCGCCTGGATGCATTTGAGTTGCGGGTTTTGGAGAGGTCTGCCCCTGCTATTGATATCACCACCTTCCAGATGGAGTTGGCTAGCCTCTGTGCAGATGTTGATGCCCTCCTAGCCCCTACTGATACTGTTCCAGAGTCTGCCCCTGCGGTTGAGGAGGACAAGTTGGTGATGACTGCCCTCTTTGGTGACACTATGCCACCACCCGATCTTTCTCGTGCTGCTGGGAAGCGCCACCGCTCCGATCACACTTCCAACACTGAAGAGGCTCGACGCTTGAGGAAGAAGGAGCGCTAGCAGTTGGAGACAGCCTAAAGGGATTCGATCATTGATGAGGAGATAAGGCTGCAGCGGGCCCGAGAGGTTGATGTTGGCCCTTTAGGTTCGAGGAGCACTACTGATGGTGTTCCCATTATTGGTGAGGGCGCTACTGATGGTGTCCCTAATGTTGATCCAGCAGGTTTCGGGAAACCGGATCCACCTCTTTCTTGATGGGTCTTTGGCGCATTTGCGCCACAGGTTTGCTTCACCCTATGCTTTACTTTTTATTTTTGTGCATTGAGGAAAATTGCACCTTATTTTGTTGGGGGTGGGGTAAATAGATTGTGAGTGATAGGGTGAAGTCTGAGTAACCCAACTCATAACCCTCCCGTGGGGTTTTCTTGCCTATATTCTTTTTCACTAAGGGACTGTTTACTTTTATGTTGATCCGACATGTTTAGGATTATGTGTGTAGAAGTAAGTAGAAGAATGAAAGCATGATGGCATAAAGTGCATGAAATTGATACATGTCCAAAATTTTGAAATATGCTAGATCTATAGGCCGAATGAGTTGAATGTGTTGGATCTTCATATGACATGATAAGGAACCGGTATGATAGCATAACTTCAGCTAAAAATTGAACTCGGTAATTCAATAATTTGATAATGAAACAATGTGCCAAGTGTGTGTGAGAAAAGTTTGAATGTTCAAGCAGAATGTGCGCCAATCTAGAACTTGTCCCGTTGGTCCTGCTAAGATAATCTAGGCTAGAAGTTGGGAAATGATCATAGGCCGTTGTTCAAATAAGTCCACTCAAGCCTAAAAGTCAACCAAAAAAATAAATTATCCCTTTGATCCAAATGTTTGAGCCAAATGAATACCATTTTTTTTCAATACACCTAATTCACCTTCCCTAAAAGATTGTTTTGGCCTCGGTCCCTCCTTGGACATGTGCACCTTAACTTAGGCCAAAAGCCTAAGTTGAGGGTGGCTAATTCAAAAAGTTACCTTAATCTTGGCCCTGGTTTGACATCGGATATTGTGCATCTCAACTCATGCAAAATACATAAGTTGAGGGTGGCTATGGAAAAGGAAACTGAAAGAAAAAGGGTATGAAAATAGTTTTGTGTAGAAGAAAGAAAGATAAAAGAAAACAAAAAGATGAATGACAAAAGTGTTGAAAGAAACAAAGAAAGATGAAGTGAAAGAAAAATAAGAAAGTGAAAAATAAGAGCAATAAAGTAAAAGTCACATTTGTGCAGAAGAGAGTCAAGGGAAAGAGAAGAAAATAAAAAGATGTCAAGAATTGGTTTAGAAAAGAGGTAAAAAGCCAATGTAATATCAAGGAGGGCAGAAAAGTCACTAAAAAGTACCCAAATGTATCTTACCTGACCCTGAGCCTACGTTACAACCTAAGAAAGTCCTATCGTGATCCTAGTGACTAGTTTGGAGAGTCTATGCGGTGAAAATATGGGCAAGCCTATGGTATTGAGCACTAACTGTACTTGAAGTCACTTCTGAGCGTGAGTGTTGAATGAATCCTTAAACTTTAAATTCATATCTATTGTGAGAAAAAGGATTTCTTTTGAAGTGAGGGCACTAGTTACATTGTTGGAGAGTTGGTACCTTTGTGATTGTGAATAGTGTATGTTGTGATGTCTATTGGTAGATCTATGTCATGTTTTGATCCGCATGAGTTAGCTTGTTGAGTCTAGATGAAAAGATTTCCAATAAGTGATGGAATTGATTGATAAAACCATGTGATTGCTGGAGTTTGTATGTTTGCTTCTACATAAGTGTCGTTTAGAGTTTTAGTGTGTCGCTTGAGGACAACCAACAAGTTTAAGTTGAGGGTGTTGATATACCGTGAGTTTACGGTATTTTTGATGCATTTCACTTAACGTTTGTGTGTGTCTTTGGCTAGTTTGTTATTAGAAATAATGTTTTGTGTGTAATTCTTGCAAGAAATAGGCTTGGATGCGTTGATGAAGATGCAAGCTGAAAAGTGCAAAAGTAGCCACCGACGGAGCAAGCCGCGGACCGTAGGTCCAGTGATGGGCCGTGGATGGGCAGTCATAGGTCCTGGTCTGGAATTTGAGTTTCACTACTCAAACCATGGAATGACAGGACAGACCGTAGTCCAATCCACGAACCGTAGGTGGAAGATCAAGGAAGTCTGACCAAGTATGGAACCACAGAGACATCGAGGGACCGTAGGTCGAACCACTGGCTGCACATCTGTCATTGGAGATCAGAGAGTTGAAGTTCCAGTACTTGGTTTTATTTTCCAAGTGTTGGACCACGGAGGGTGACCTACGGACCGTAGGTCGAGGCGTCAACGGAAACCGCGTTTGAGCCATTTTATTTCCTTATTTTGTTTCCTACTTAGTTTGGGATTTGTTTTCTATAAATAGGAGTTGTAATCCTCGTTTTTGGGGGTTAGCATTATTGTAAACTTCTTGTTTTTGTTCTTTGGTAATTAAGTTGCAAACTTTTAGCAATTCAATTTCCAAAATTCGTTTTATACAAATTTCACTTTAAATTTCAATTCAAGATTTTGGGTTTCATCTATTCTAACTGTAAGTTCATGAATTCTTTTAACCTTATTATAAATTGTGAACTCTCAAAAATGAGTAGCTAAATACACAACTAGGGTTGTGGGAACCATGAGCAATTAACAAAGTATGAATAATAACTAAGTAATTCTTGAATATTGTTGATGCATGTATTGTTAATCCTTTAGTTTAGAAGTCTTTTTAACGGTTGCAAACTTTAGAACTCGCCTCATTCGTACTTGACGGACCAAGGAGGTAATGAATCAGAAAAGGATTAAACAACAGAGATTTTGTGGATGCTATCTAACAGTTTGATTTCAATTTATGTGAGGGTAAAAACTAAACTAAATTGATATGATGACTAATCTAGGGTAAAGGTAAGGGTTAGTAAAGCAAACACTCGTAGACGGACCAAGTTGCGTGGTGAAATTCCTTACTTGGAGGACCAATCACTTAGGGATACCTAACTTACCAACTTTGCATGTCAAACACTAGGAAAGGATTACTTTTATTATGATTACTGCGTTAAGAGCTTGTGGGGAAAACATATACCCTAGTTTCTTTCTCATATTGATAACTCAAAGTTTGAATCTTGTTTACTTGTTAATTAATCTACAAATCTGTTACATTAGATACAAACCCCCCTGTTTACTTTTCTTAAAAATAGTTTGACTAAATGGGTATAATTGTTGATTAAGTTTAAGTCTGAACCATATTCCTCGTGGGATCGAACCCAACCTACAAGTTTGGTTCTTTACTTGATAACGATCGCTTATACTTCTTTAGGGAGGTGTAATTTGAGCGTATCAATAAAGAATCATCTAAAAAGTATGACCCTTTTTACCCACGTTAGCATACATGGTTTATGAGGACTTTGAGTTGTCTAAACTGATCCTCATATTGGTGCTCAATACTACTCCCAATAATATAACTCATGCTCATATGCTTAAAAACATTTTCTCATCCTCAAACTTTGAGATTATTACTCAAAAGGTTCTCTTAAAAGAGATAGTGCTCATCACTCCTCATTAAATCATTTGGTAATCAAGGTTTCCTTCTCAATTTAAACGTAAAACATTTACTCTTGGGAATACTTAGTCCCCATATATTCATTTTGAAAAATGAAACTCAACTCTCTTCATCCTTATACTCAAGTGCTCAAGTCTTAAATTTTTTTTTAAAAGTTTGCAAAAGATTTCTATAAAATGACTCAAATGGTTCTGTCAAACATGACATTTAATCTTTTTTTTGAATTTGAAATGTGAATTAAAGAGTTATGATTCATGATATATATAATCTCTCGATAATTAATGAAGGTCTAAATAGTTAGGATTAAGAAAGAAATGAAAGCTCGACTTAAAGGAACAACTACGGATCGATGAACGGAAACGGAAGTGGGCTGACGCTCCTGGCGCATCCCTGGTGCGCCACGCCAGACCTCCACTTACTGGGGCTGTTTTGTGGTGCAATGCTGCCGCAATGCGCCAGCCCTTCTGATGCATCTGTGGTGCGCCGCCCCAGCGAATTCTCAGAATGTTTAGATAATTTTTCTTCTCATTTTCTGGCCTAATTCACCTAGAATCGATTGATTTCTCTCTAACTCTCTTAGATTAGAATATCCAACATAAGTAAACGAAAACTTACTCTAATCTCGTCAAGAATAACTCTCAAACTCAAAACCCTCGCCTCAAAAACTCATCAAAACCCAATTTACAAATAATGAAGAACGAAACCTCAAGAAATTCATCAAGAACCTCAATACATGGATTTTCATGGATGAAATTTAATCAAGAAACTTATGACTGGCGTGAGGGTGAACAAACTCATCACTATGAAAGTTTACATACCTCGTAAGGATCAAATCCTTCACGAAATTCATCAAAGCTTGCAAGAATCTTGAACGCTTGAAGCTTTTTCTCCCTTTTTCTCCTCTTGAACTTTTCCCTAACAATTCAAACATTTTTAGACTTTAGCGTAAACTGATTTTAATTAGATTTGACCCCTAATTTGGGTGGAAAACGTGTGGACCTAGTGGGGTAAGGAAAAGACAAAAATACCCCTTCTTAATTCGGATGAATTTCTTTAACTAGGTAGGCTAAACTTAAATGGGGTTATCTCCATCATCCAAACTCAGAATTTATCAAACTTGGTGGCGTTGGAAAGAGGACTCAAAGATCTTTCATCTGATATCTCATGGGCCACCTTACTCATCTTGTACTGAAAGTTATGGTCGTTTGAAGTTGACCCAAACTCACAATTAAAGTCTAACTTCCACAAATCCCAAATTAGCTCTTTCAAATTTAGTTCTTTCTAAAATTAGCTCTTTCTAAAATTAGCTCTTTCTAAGACCGAGGTGTTACAATATCTCCCCTTGGGAACATTCAGATTACTCTGCTTAGAACTAAGGGTGGCAGCATCTACCACCCAGCTCAAACACCATACATGCAATTTAACACAACATAACATATCAATTTGAAAAGTGTTTTACAAAAACTCATTAACTTGGTCCGTAATTTCTCCGAAAGTAAAGAGGTGCGGGTATCTCTTCTTCATATCCTCCTCAGCCTCTCAAGTAGCTTCCTCGACAAACTGGTTCCTCCATAAGACCTTGACTGATGCTACCTCCTGTGTTCTCAACTTGCGAACCTGACGATCAAGTATTACAATGGGTATCTCCTCATAATATAAGTTGTCCTTAATACCAATATTTTCAGCAGGTATAATAACAGAAGGATCGCCCATACACTTCTTCAACATAGAAATATGAAATACCGGATGAACTGCTGCTAACTCTGGTGGTAGCTCCAACTGATAAGCTACATTACCAATTCTCTTGGATATCCTGTAAGGATCAATATACCGGTGACTAAGTTTACCCTTCTTACCAAATCTTATAATACCCTTCATGGGTGAAACCTTCATGTAAACCCAATCATCCACCTCAAACTCCAAGTGTGTTCTCCTAACATCTGTATAGGATTTCTAATGACTTTACGCTGTCTTCAACCTCTCTTGAACGATCTTCACTTTCTCCATAGCTTGATAAACTAAGTCTGGTCCAATCAACCTAGCTTCATCAACCTCAAACCATATATAAATCTTCTCCCATAAAGAGCCTCATAAGGAGCCATCTAGATGCTAGAGTGATAACTGTTGTTGTAAGAAAACTCAATCAGAGGTAAGTGATAATGCTAATTACCCTTGAAATCGATCACACACGCCCTCAACATATCCTCTAAATTCTGAATTGTGAGCTCTGCTTGACCATCGGTTTGAGGATGGAAAGCAGTACTCAAATTTAACTTCAAACCCAAACCTTTCTGGAAAGACTTCCAGAATTATGCGGTGAATTGCTCACCTCTATCTGAAATGATGAACACCAGGACTCCATGAAGCCTGACTATCTCTTGAATATATAATCTGGCATAATCCTCTGTAGAAAAAGTAGTCTTTACCGGTAAGAAATAGGTTGATTTAGTCATCCAATCTACAATTTCCCAAATCGAATCATGATGCCTATGAGACCGTGGCAAACCAGTAATAAAATCCATATTGATCATCTCCCATTTCCATTCTAGAAGATCTATATGCTGAGCCATACCACCAGGCATTTGATGCTCTACCTTGACTTGTTGGCAATTCGGGTACTTAGCGACGAACTCTGCAATACACCTCTTCATACTACTACACTAATAGACTTCTATCCAGTGACGATACATCTTCGTGGAACCAGGATGGATAGAGTATCTTGAGCTATGAGCTTTCTACATGATCCTCTCTTGAAGTTTATCCACCTTTGCTACACACAATCTACCTTGATACCTCAACACACCATCTCCACCTTGTTCAAAAGCCATCACTTTCTACTTATGAACATTTGCCTTCAATTAAAGCAAAATATGGTCTTGGTCTTGTTTTTCTTTCACTTCGAACACTAGTGATTATTCAGCCCCAATCATCACCACAACTCCACCTTCATTGGAATCCAACAACCGGACTCCCAATCGTGCAAGTCTGTGCATATCTTTCGCTAACTCTTTTATTCCTTCCTCAACATGGGCAGTACTACCCATAGAGAATTTGGTCAAAGCATCAACAACAACATTAGCCTTACCTAGGTGATAGAGAACACTCATGTCATAATCCTTGAGTAACTCCAACCACCTCCTATGTCTGAGATTAAGGTCTTTCATATGGAATACATAATGAAGACTCTTTTGATTGAGAAACACATCAACATGAACACCATATAGATAATGACGCCATATTTTCAAAGCAAACGCTACAGCAGCCAACTCTAGATCATGGTTGGGTAATTCTTCTCATTAATCTTAAGTTGTCTAGAGGCATAAGTTATAACCTTACAATTCTACATCAATACACAATCCAGTCCAACTCTGGATGCATCACAATAAACCACAAAGCCTTGTGTACCCTCCAATAAGGTCAACACTAGGGCAGTATTCAACCGTGTTTTCAAATCCTGAAAGCTTTTGTCATAAGCTTTGGACCATTGAAACCTTGCTATCTTCTGAGACAATTTAGTCAACGGGGATGAAATAGATGAAAACCCCTCGACAAACCTTCTATTATAACCTGTCAATCCCAAGAAACTCCTAATATAAGTTGGAGATGTGGGTCTAGGCCAGTTTTTCACTGCCTCAATCTTTTGAGTGTCAACTCGAATCCCTTCACTGGAAACAATGTGGCCTAAGAATGCGACTGACTCAAGACAAAACTCACACTTGGAATATTTGGCATACAACTCTCTATCTCTAAGAGTTTGAAGAACTACTCTGAGATGACTAGCATGATCCTCCTCATTCCTTGAATAAATTAGAATGTCATCAATGAATATGATAACAAAAAAATTAAGATAATGCTTAAAAACTCTGTTCATAAGGTCCATGAACGTTGTAGGAGCATTAATATCACCAAAAGACATGACTAGAAAATCATAATAACCATAGAAGGTCTTGAAAGCTGTCTTTGGGATATCACTCTCTCTTACTCTCAACTGATGATAGCCCGATTTGAGGTCTATATTAGAAAAGAAAGTGAAACCCTGAAGTTGATCAAAAAGATCATCAATTCTCGAAAGGGGATACTTATTCTTTATGGTAACCTTGTTCAATTGGCGGTAGTCAATACACATCCTAAGAGAACCTTCTTTCTTCCTCACAAATAAGATCGGAGCGTCCCAAGGTGAGACATTTGGTTGAATGAAACCTTTATCAAGAAGGTCTTTCAACTGCTCTTTTAACTCTTTTAACTCTGCCGGAGCCATTCTATATGGAGGAATAGAAATAGGTCGAGTATCAGGAAGGATATCTATACCAAAGTCTATTTCTCTCTCAGGAGGGAATATGAGAATATCATCTTGAAAGCCCTCTGGAAACTCACTCACAACTAGAACTGACTGAATATGTGGTGTCTAAAGACTTGAGTCATTAACTCAGACTAAGTGATACATGCATCCCTTGGAAACTAACTTTATGGCCTTAAGGTAGGAAATAAAATGACCCTTAGTCACTACTTAAATACTCTTCCATTCTATAACTGGCTCATAAGGAAACTGGAACTTGACTACTTGAGTTCTACAAACAACTGAGTCATAACAAGCAAAAAGCCAATCCATACTTAGAATAACATCAATGTCCACCATATATAACTCAACTAAGTAAGCCATGTTGTCCTTGTGATTGACAGAAATTGTACAATCACGATAAACTCTCTCAGCTAGAATAGACTCACCAACAGGTGTAGAAACACTGAAGGGCTCAAGAAGCTGCTTGGGAAGAATGTAAAAATTCATAGCAATGTATGGAGTCACAAAAGATTTACTGAATTTTCTTCTCGTTTTCTGGCCCTAATTCACCTAGAATTGATTTATTTCTCCCTAACTATCTTAGATTCAAAAACCCAACATAAGTAAACAAAAAATTACTCAAATATCCTCAAGAATAACCCTCAAACTCAAAAATGTCACCTCAAGAACTCATCAAAACCCCATTTACAAAGAATGAAGAACGAAACCTCAAGAAATTCATCAAGAACCTCAATACATGGATTTTCATGGACGAAATTTAATTGAGAAACTCATGATTGTCTTTAGGGTGAACGAACCCATCACTATGAAAACTTACATACCTCGTAAGGATAAAATACTTTGGGAAATTCCTCAAAGCTCGCAAGAATCTTGAACGCTTGAAGCTTTTTCTCCCTTTTTCTCCTCTTGAACTTTTCCCTAACCTTCTAAACATTTTTAGACTTTAGCGTAAACTGATTTTTATCAGCTTTGACCCCTAATTTGGGTGGAAAAACGTGTGGACCTTGTGGGGTAAGGAAAAAAGACAAAAATACCCCTCCTTAATTCGGATGAATTTTCTTAACTGGACATGCTAAACTCAAATGGGCATATCTCCTTCATCTGAACTCGGAATTTAGCAAACTCGGTGGTGTTGGAAAGAGAACTCAAATATCTTTCATTTGATATGTTATGGGCCACATAAATCATCATGTACTGAAAGTTATGGTCAGTTGAAATTGACCAAAAATTCACAATTGATGTTTAAATTGCACAAATCTCAAATTAGCTCTTTCCAATTTAGTTCTTTCTAAAATTCTCTCTTTCTAAGACCGAGGTGTTAAATATATTCCATAGGGTTAATTTGGTTTCTCTATAGTGCTAGACAATAATGGATAGGCTGGGTCATCTTCAATGACACTAATATTCTTTCGATCTCATAGCATCAGCTGATAGAATCTCCTTTCAGTCTCATCTATGTGCATAACGAAATAACTGAATATCTTACACTATTCTCTCTTTCGATAAAGATATGGGGAAAATAGATCCGACCCATACTCTCCTTCTCAAGCAAATTACAGACATCAAACCTCAATTGCAATTATCGAACTAATTACCCACTCCAATCAATCTCTTTCGAGCATCAATCAGAATTTGGAAGTAGGAATTAAGTTTGCAACCTTAACCAATAAATTAACCCCATGCTAATTAGCCCAAATTCATGTATGAACAATAATATAAAAGAGCATAACGTAATACCCACTACATTAAATCAACACCCAAGCCCATAATTGCACCCCTAGACTTTGGGGTTTTAGCCACCCATCAAAAACACTAAAGAAATTATACCTTTCATTAAGTAGCCATAGGAAACATGAAATTAAACAATTACAATAAATACCCACTTTGAATTCAACATCAATTTGTTATTTTAAAAAGCAAATTTGAAAACCCCATAACTTAAAGTATTCTTTAAATTAAAGTGTTTATGTGTCTAAAACTGTAGAGAAAATGTGTTTACAATAGTCTCTCTCAAAGACTCAGAACGCTTTTTTCTCTCTCTTTTGGGCTATTAATAGTTTCTCAAAATTTGGACAAAAACTCAATGCGTGACCATTTTGGCGATGTTGGTCAGGCTTGACAAGCAGATTCAGAAAATCACCAATTGCTCCTTAGTTTACCTTTCTGTTGCTTTAGGCTTTAGCTGTTTGAACCTTAGTCAACGAGCTCATTCGAGTATGCCTTTCACATTTGGTGGAACACCGAGTACGACCGTTGTTTGCCTTTTAAGCCTTAAAATTTTCTTCTAGGTACTTTTACCTTCGGCGATGGTCAGCCAATTCCCTCTTTGCATTCGGTGATTCGTTGTTCTTCTTTGAGTTCACTGACCTGCCTCAATTAATTAACGTGTTGAGAACTATTTATTTGGGCATGGTCGTGCCAATTGGGCAATCCACCCTTCGTGTAAGGCGATCAACAATGTGGGGTTTAGACTTCTTTTAATGTTTTTGGTCATTCTTTCAAACATTCATCCTTCCCTTGTCCCTTAGCCTTCATAGATGCAAATCATCACAATATCATTAGAATAGGAGATAATTAGGCATTGAGGACACTAATTTTTTAACTAATAAGCCTCAAATTAGTGTAAGTCTACCACTTATCATGAACTAGGTTCACAATCATGCAGAAGAGCCAAGAGAAAACGTGGGAACTGGGAAAACCTTATTAAAGGCGAAAACTCCTAAATTAGGAAAAGAAGTGCAATGGACTCCTTATAAGAAAAAGAAAGTTAACCTAGCTAAAACAAATTCTTTCCTTATAGAACTATCCTAGGGTTAAATCTACTCATAAAATATGGGTGATACAAGAAAATCACAAAATTTACAATTCATTAATTGAGAGTACTTTAAGGCAAGAGGAAGTGACGATATTGAAAAAGAAAGACGGTAGAAGAAAGAAATAGTTAGTTTTTCTATATAAAGCTTAGTTTGTGATATTTAAACTTAGAATCATTGTTTAGTGATAATTGTTCGAAGTGTGAAAGAGAGTTAGTGATGTTTTGTTACAAGAAGTGACTTTGGCTTCTAGAAGAGTAGTGTAAGTGATTACAAATAATCATTGAACAGTTTAAGTGAACCTTTGAGGTGAGGTACTGGAGTTAGTGTCATTTACTATAGAGTTATAACCTAAAAGTGCTCTGTGAGGATAGGGATATTTAGTGAAATCCTACAAGGTGTTGGTCATGATTTTTCTTCCCTTGAGCAAATAGGTTTTCCATGATAAATATCTGTTAAGTTTGTTGTGTTTTATTTCTGCTAATTCTCTAAGAACCTGGTTCTTGTTTAGGTGGTCTAGGTTTCTATTATTGGTATTAGAGTAGGTCTTTTCACTCAAAAACATTCACACCTTAAAAAGGATCAATGACTGCACCACATATTCCGTAGGAAGGAGCATATTAAACACAACACTCAATATTCAACGGAAAGTACTATGGATGGTGGAAGAATAGAATGATGGACCATCTAATTGGAGAAACCTCAAAACTATGAGGAGTTATCTGAGACAATCCCACCATTCCTATGAAGAACAAAACTGATGGAAAACCTCGGGGTACCAACAAATAAAAAGAAGTGGGATGTTTTTGATAAACTTGTGATTCAAAATAATGTGAAAGCACAAAAAATGTTCCTGATATGTAGAATAGGTTCACATGAGTACAACCGGATTTCAGCATGCCCGTATGTAAAATTTTTATCAGAAGCTCTGAAAACAGTTCATGAGAGAACAAGTCAGGTCAAGAAATCTAAAATTGATAACTTAAACAAACAAAATAACTTGTTCAGAAAAATAGATGGTTAAACAAATTAGGACATGCACACAACGTTCACGACAATCATCAATAAAATATACTCACTAGATAAGGGTATTCCTACTGGAAAAGTGGTTAGAAAACATATTAGTGTTCTTCCTGAATCTTGGGAAAGCAAAGTGGAAGCAATTACTGAAGCACATGATCTGGATACCTTGACGATGGATGAACTCATTGAGAATCTCATGATCTATGAACTGAAGAAGAATCAAGAAAAAGAAAGACGAGGCAAGAGAAAAGAGAAGAACATAGTTCTCAAGGAAACCACAGAAGATGACTGCGAGGATGAGAACATTCCCCTAATGACTAAGATGTTCTCAAGATTGCTGAATAAGGATAGATGAATCAAAGGAGAACCTTTCATAAGAAAACTGATATAGACTTATGAGACCAGTTATATCACTAGTGTGGAAGTTCAGATCACTTCATCATGTTCTTCACATTGAGGTCCTTGAAGTATGATAAAAATAACTCAAAAACACAAAAGGAGGCTAGAAATCATCATTACATTTCTTCAAATTGTAGATGACTAATAAAGAGGCAGATCTCAGGCATTTGCTGCCATGGTAAATTCATTTGGAGAAGAATATGAGGAAGGAGAATTTGAAAACTAATCACAACTCACAATAGAAGAGACAAACACATATGACCTTCTTGCACTGGTAGCAATCACTGAATTTGATGATGAAGCGATTACATGCATATCACAGGAAACAATCATGGCATTAATGGGAAGGACACATTCTGTAGAAGAATAAGACCACAAGAAATCTAAGTAAATTTTAATCAAATAATGGAAAATATATATCTTTATTCAAAAAGAAAATTAGAATCCTTATTTTGTATTGTCATGGAAGCATATCACTCGACTTCTCTTGGAAAGGAAAAAGTGTTGAACGATTATGCATCTTTAAGTGAAGAAAATAAGAGGCTTAAAAATCAAAATCAAAATCTTCAAGAGAAAATTAATGACTTAAATTCCTCTAGAAAAAAGAGAAAAATATTTTAAAAAAAACAATGAATGTGAATTCAATGACAACAAGGAATGAAGCCCTTCATAAGGAACTTCAAATGACTAAGATCGAATTAGAGTTCAATACAAAATGGAAAAAATCCTCTTTAATGCTAAATAATCTCAAAAAGAGTCAATCCTCAACTAGACAAGGAACAGGATTCAATAAGAATTCGGTAAAACTTTAAGAGAATCATTGTGACATGTTCTACACTTACTGTGGCAAACCTAGACATCAGAACCACATGTACAAAAAGAAAATTTAGCTATTAAAAACAAGATGAGACATATGATGTGTTTGAAAATTTTGTGAAACTCATTCTAAAGACACTAAAATGTGAACTGGTCAATATTCGATCTGACCACCGAACAAAATTTGAAAACTCAATTTTTTTTGGTATCTTCTGCAAAAAATGGTGTAAATTATAACATCTCCACACCAAGAAAACCTCAACAAAATGGTTTATTTGAACGGAAAAATAGAACCCTAGAAGACATAGCTCGAACGATGGCGGAGGTAGGTAAACTGCATTCTATCTAAAGGTGTTTTGGCTATGTATGCTACGTGCACAACAATGATAAAAATGCATTAGGTAAATTTGATGTCAAAAGCGATGAGGGAATCTTTCTTTGTTACTCCTCACAAAGTAAAGAACATATAGTTTTCAACAAAAAAAAAAAACATGTTGAAGAAAGTGTTCATGTTATTTTTGATGAAGCTAATCGCTTCATTTAGAGAAAATAGTTGGTTGATCTTGATGAGATTGGTATGACACATAACTTAAAAGATGATGCTAATCGATCTGACCATTAGGAACATGATCCTTAAATTGAGCGAACATAACGTATGATGGCGCCTACATCCCAAAATAGGAAGCCATGAGACAACTAGATTGAGAACGAACAATTCATCTACTGAACCACGTCCCTCTTCCTCAAATGTTGTTTGGCAAATCACACTGAGCAATTAGAAACATAAAAGCTCACATCCGATCCAGAACATTCTTACACCTCTTGATTTAGGGATACTCACAAGATCTATGTTAAGAAATATGTGGGCGTTCTTTATCTATGTTTCACTCACAGAGCCCAAAAACATTAAGGATGCATTGCTAGATGCTGACTAGATCATATCCATGCAAGTAGAACTGAATCAATTTGAGCGAACTAAGGTCTAGACCCTAGTTCCCTAATCTTCAAACAGAACTATCATAGGAACAAAG
Organism: Solanum etuberosum; assembly: GCA_029582245.1. Lineage (NCBI taxonomy): Eukaryota > Viridiplantae > Streptophyta > Magnoliopsida > Solanales > Solanaceae > Solanum > Solanum etuberosum. The sequence goes on along the minus strand of JAJONR010001816.1, from coordinate 70,243 downwards.
CCAGATTAGTGGTTTAAGGATACATCAAGTGGAAGGGTGTCACAGCCCAAAGTACATCCTAGATGTGACATGATGAATAGGATCCCAAGAGATTCAAAACAAAACATTTGACATAAGCATGACGTAATGAAATACAATTTAAGAGATATTGTCAATATAAGTCTCAAATCAAAGAATTACATTAATGATACCAAAATAGTACATAAGAAATACGTGGAATACTTCTATGCTTGACACAAGCCTCTACTACAAAAGTGAACTTCAGCTAGATTTTGTTTTGGCCAATTAGCTAATTTCGGCTAATATTTTTACGCGAGGTAAATTATCAACGACTAATGTATAATGGACAGCCATAAGTATATATTTAGTAGCAATTAGAAACAATAGCCACAAAATAAGTCTCTTTTTTACTAAAAATAAAAATGCCTGCCATTCTCTAAATTATTTCCCTCGGCATTTCTCCAAATTCTGAAGAAAAAAAATATTTTCTGCGCTTTAAGGTAAACCTTTATAACTAAAAAATCTCTCCTACACACATAAGGAAAATAATTGTACTAGAAATATCTCCCACACACCCAACAGCCTATAGTTCTCTCACAAGAGGGGCACCCAGCAACATATTTTTCTTTCAGAGCAGCTACGTCTAGCAAAAATAAACTTTTCAAAAGTTTTCAGCTATGTAGATCACTCTTCTCTACTCCTCTATTTCTATCATGTTCTATTATCATTTTTTTTCTGTAGATCTTCATTGAGAATTCAACCCTTCAGTTTGTTTTTTACAATGTTCATTAATCGGTATTTAGTCATTAATTGGGTTAGAAAATAGAAAATACACTTGACAAAGCAATCAGTTTTTAGGCATTGATTGTGATTTTAAAGTGATTTAAGATTCGTAAAAGTATATTTTCCTGTGTTTGTGATCTCTTGTTGCTGTTGTTTTGATTGCAATTGATCGAATAGACTCCTCTGTTAATATACATTAAGGCGTATGGTTGTTATGTTAAGGCACGTGGTTATTTATATATTAAGGCTTCTGGTTGTTTATATATTAAGGCATGTGGTTGTTAATATATTAAGGCATGTGACTGTTAATTTAGTTGTAAATTATGATCATCCAAAAGCTCTATTGTGAATACGAGAAATAGTATAAGAAAACAGTTGTTTCATTTTGACTACGACTTAAGATATCTTCTATGAAATTTTTACGTTAAGCGATTATATATACCCTTTGTTTTTTATATTCATGTTAGTACAACAATTTTTTTTTGACTCTATGAGCTCTCTGGTATTTAGATTCATGTTAAATACTTGAAATCTTGATTATAAATTTCTGAATACATCAGTCATAAGAATCTTATTTTAGTTGGATGTGAATTATTCAATCAGTTTGTTCTACTTATCTCTTTATGTTAATGATACATAGTAATGCTGAAGCCAATGTTTATATTTTTGATCTGTTACATCTCTCGTTTATCAGTTAATGTTTTCTTCAAGCTCTCTCAACTATAAACATGTTATAACTGTAGGTTCCTGCTAACAATGCTCACTAGAATTGTATCAATGTTTGTTATTTACAATCTCATATAGGATCTGGTTGTATGGTGATCCTACATCAGAGATCAAACATATACTATACACACAAACTAGCCACAGAAATGATCAGAACAGAAAAAGGAAGAACATGGAAAAATACAGTAACTAGTAAGCATTGAAGACAAGAAGTAACAATACCAAAAAGCCAAACATGCAAAAGTATGAACTTCATATTAATACATGAAAACTACAAGGAGATAATTTTATATTGTACTGTCAACTTAAGAAGACCAAAACCCTGTAAATGTTTGCAAACTGACAACTCAAATCTCAAAAACTGTACAGATGAATGTTTGTTTTGATTCAACAACAACTAAAATTTCTCATCCAAAAACCTATCAAGAATCAGCTGGTTAGTACAAAAGGAAAAGGACAACCATACTTCGTTAAAAGCAAAAGGGAAAAAATAATAATCAAAGAACATATCTCTTGTATCTTATGTAATTTCCTTCTCGCCGAAATCCAAAAAAGTCCTCTTGAACTACTAACAATTTGAAGTGTTTCTGATTATTGAATAAATTCTGCAGCATACCGGGCAGTAAGATCCTATTCCTAGAAGTCTTGCATCCAGTTTTCATCTGCGCGGAACTTCTACCAAATTCACCATGGAAAATTCCCCAATTTCATTAGAAATCCAAGACACCCAAGTCATCCAAGAAGAAGTTGAAGTCCTCCTACCAGCCTCGTCTCAAAAAATCAAAATCGTAATCAATCCCAATAGGTCCTTGCTGGTCCATTAGCTGTAAACCTTCCAACTTGTTGCCATCTGCATTGTCCAATTGATATGATGGATTTTGAGAAACGGATCATTTTCATAGGCAACAATCTGCAATTGATACGAAGGATCATAGGCGTACTTCTCTTGTTTAGGAGGAACATAGCCAACATCTTGACTTGGAGCCGAGACATCTAGTGGAGTCGAATCTATCATTCCTAACAGCTCATTTCACTACAAGAAAAGGGTGAATTACATGGGTATTTTTCTGGTGATTAGTATGAAAATTTGCAGGAAAATAAGTTTCCTGCGGATTTTCATACTAATCCCTAGGAAAATCCCCATGTAATTCACACTTTTCATCCAAACCCAAGTTGCCTAGGTCCTCTTTCCGATATCCCATGTATCATAACTACAAGCCACATTCTCTTCTTTAATTTCAAAGGTCTCACTTTATCTAACACCTCCTTAGCCTCATCTTTCTTTTCCTCTAACAATGAGCTCAGAAGTGTCCAAGTACCATCAATTTTTATTTTACTTTCTCCATCTTCATACCTAATCTCAGGAACATTTTCTCTACCACTGATCATGTCATCAGACGGGCACACCTCAGAGAAACTTGATGTTGTATTCTAGTCCGAATGAGATACAGTAGGCAACCTCGGCCAGTCACGTCTTCTTCTTTGATGATGTCAATTTTTTTTTATGAATATCCTTTTAAGCACTCAACCTTGGCCAGTCACATCTTTGGTTTCCTGCTCCATTTGAGCAACAAAGTACAATACAAAATAGATTTATATTATTCCCACAAGTAGAGATGGTACCAAGAAGATTGCCGCAAGGGTCAAAAAACAGAGGAGATATATGACTTGTATGCCCCCTGAATGGTGATATAACTGCTCAAGAAACAAAATCTTTAATAAAAACCTGCAGTAGAAAAGTTGGTAGGAATATTCAGATGTCATCATCACCATACTGTAAACAAAGCGGATGCAATCATCAATGTATGAGCTAAAGTAGAGAGAAAAATAGGAGTGCATTTGAAGTCGTTGAACAAGCCTTAGTAAAATCCCGGAGTAGTCTTTTGTTTCTAGTTCCTTTTTGGAGTGCCTATGAGGTCCTCCTTCCCCATTTATACAGAAGATTGGGTTTATTTTCTAGAGAGACATACTTAATTGTAGGTTCTCCTCTTTTTGTTATACGGCTTTTATAGGTTTTACCCCAACTGTTAGTAATATTTAACTTACCATAAAACAATTTAGGAGCTAAAAACAATATCTTAGAGCTTGGTATGTAACATATGGAGAACAAACTACTCTTGTTCAGAGAGAGAGAGAGAGAGAGAGAATTGTCTTGCTCATATGATAACAGGTAGTATATGCTTCTTAGGATTATAGAGCAAATTTGAATAGTTCAAAATCAAGCAGGTAGTATATGCTTCTCCTTAGTAGCCTGAGTTGTTATGCTTGTCTTATCTTTAGTTTCCTAAGTTGTCCAAGAGGCCTTATCCGTAGAAGTTATGAGCTGCTCCACTTGTCTTATCCTTAATTTTCTAGGCTGCTCAACTACATAAACATTAGTTAGTATCTTCAATCCCGAAACTCAGCATTTGCACTCTCTCTTTAATAACTAGTCTACCGCACAGAGCAAGCTAGTTAATGAATATAAGTTTAGGAATATTGATTTGGTTCCATAATAGATTAGTAAATTCCAATTTAGATACACTACATTAGAATTTTATATCCTAAAGAGATGTAGTACACTCGATTATTAAGATTGAGTTTTTTACTATTTTAAAAATGAACCTATAACATTCTGGTATCTATTAATTCAAATTTAATCAACATTTCAACTGATAAAATGATATCTTTGAGAAAAGAAATTACATACTAATAGAATGGATATTTTTTTGTAAAACATTTTTGATTAATTTCCTCTCTTTTTTACTAACATGTTTTCAATTCCTATATTAATTGCAGAAAAAATAAATTCTTGAACATCATGAACAATTCTAGAAATATAAATTGGATGTCTTCTGATAGAATTAGTAAAGAATACTTGGATGGAGTAGAAGATTTTTTAGAGAATACATTTTCTAAAAAACTGGAATGAGAGAAAATTTCATGTCCTTGTATCGAATGTGTGCTTATCCATCAAGTCATTCGGGCTATAACTTATGATGTTAATGGTATTATGCCATCATATCATCATTGGTTTTGTCATGGAGAGTCTCTAAAGGGATCAAACAATATTGAAGTAAATAATCAGAGGAAGGCAACTATAGGATGTGATGATATGAGAGGAATGATACATGATTCTTTCAGAGGCTTTACATTGTTCATAGATAGTAACATCAATAAAAGATGTGAAAGAGGTGAGATAGATCCAAACAAACAAGAAATGCTGCTCATTCGACTGAAATGAAACCTCATCTAGAGGTGGATAAGTTTGAACGACTCATGAAGGAGGCAAATTAAGAATTATATCTTGGATGCAAGAAGTTTAGTAAATTATTCTTTTTGTTGCATATCTATCGTAAAAAATTGCATGTTCAAATGGTCAAATGAATCATTTAATTCCTTGCTTAGATTACTGAAGGATGCAATGCCTGAAGGATATGAATTACCTCCTTCTTTCTATGAGACCAAAAATATAATCGAAGGTTTAGGCTTAAAGTATGTAAAGATCCATCCTTGTCCTAATGACTGCATGCTTTTTAAGAAAGAATTTGACGGTAAGGATGTTAATGAATTCAAAATTTGTGGGGCTTCTAGATGGAGAAATAATGCTTAAAAAATTCAAGCCAAGGACCTAAGTTATTTTCTTTTAAAACCAAGGCTCCAAGATTATTTATGTCTTCAGAAAATTCTAAAGCAATGAGATGGCATCATGAAGAGCGCAACAATGATGGAGTTCTACGACATCCTGGAAATTTTTGAAGCTTAGAAGAGTTTTGATAGTAAGTATCCAGAATTTGAGAAAGATCCTCGCAATGTACGCCTAGAATTAGCTTCTGATGGGTTTAATCCATTTGGCACAATGCGGACTGTTTATAGTATATGGCCAGTTATTTTTATGCCATATAATCTTTCACCATGGATGTGCATGAAGCAAGAGTTTTTCATTTTGTCTTTGCTCATACCTTGACCAAAAGCTCCCAGAAATGATATTGATGTCTTTTTGCTGCCTTTAATAGAAGAGTTAAATGAATTATGGGATGTAGGGATATAAACATACGATACCTCTACTAAGGAGATACTTCAAATGCGAGCAGCTCTTAAGTGGACTATAACCAATTTTCCAACATATGATACTCTATCTGAATGCAACACTTCTAGTGAGTTTGCATGTCGTTCTTGTAACATAAGTACTCATTTTAGAAGGTTCAAACATGGTAAGAAGTTTTGTTTCTTGGGTCATTGATGTTTCTTGAAGTTGTGCCACAAATATCGAAATAATGCTAAATCTTTTGATGGAACTAAAGAAACAAGACTTGCACCTTGTACAGTATCTCGGTCACAAGTGTTGAATCAAGTTAAAGACATAAAATTTACTCTTGGCAAGTCGAGTGAAGGGATAAGTGTGGTGATGAATAACACCTGAAAAAAGTAGAGAATTTTTTTATCTTCCTTATTGGGAGTATAACTTGGTGCGCCATAATCTTGATGTGATGAACATAGAAAAAATATGTGTGACAACATAATGGATATACTATTTGTTATTGATAAAAAGTCTAAAGACAACATATTTGCTCGGTTGGACTTGAAGGATATGAAAATAAGAAAACGCTTATGAACTCAATATCGAGCTAGTCGGAGGACATATCTTCCTACTACTTATTTCAAATGTCTTTGAAGGAAAAAGAGTTGTTTTATGATGTTCTGGAAAATGCCAAGTTTCCACATGTCTATGCATCTAATATTGCACATTGGATTCACAAACGAAAGATATCTAGATTAAAAACTCATGATTATCATGTTATAATGCATGAACTTCTTCCTCTTTCCTTGCAAAGATCAACATATAAGAGAATTAGTTCTTTTTTAATTGAACTATGCACATTCTTTCGTGTTTTATGTAGCAAAGTGCTAAAATTAGATAATTTAAAGTTACTTGATGAAAAATCCAAGAAATACTATCTACTATAGAGTAGCTCTTCCCTCTCAATTTCTTTACGATTATGGTACACTTGGTTACTCACTTAGCAACAGAGGCTAAACTTGCGGGGCCAGTACATTATCGCTACATGTATCCAATTAAGAGGTACAAAGAATATCATTGAACTTTTTTGGTATTTCTTAGTTCTTAAATCTTATAATATCAAACTAATAATATTACTTAATTATATAGGTACTTGTATACTTTAAAATCATATGTTCATAATCGTGCATACCCAGAAGGTTTAATAGCAGAAGCATACATAGAAAATGAGTGTTTGACACTTTGCTCACGATATTTGAAGAGTGGAGATTCAAGATCTTATTGTTCAAGAAAATATGATGATCAAATTGAGCATGATACTAGTAAAGAAGAATATGTTTCTCCTATTATTGGGGAGACAGATGGTGGAATAGATGTATTTGAGTTGGATTAGAAAACATGGTTACAAGCACGTAGACATGTGTTATTCAATTGTGAGCCACTGGGGGTTGAAAATTATAAAAAGTAAATGTTATATCTATCTATCTATCCATCTATATATATATATATATATATAACTGTTACTTGATAACAAAACTAATAGATATGAGTTATGTGAATAGTGAACATATTGTTGAATCAAGAGATCACATCCTAAGCGTCATTTGAATCAACATAAACTTGATTATCTGAATTTTTATACATTTCCAGAGTGGTTCAAGGAAAAAGTAAGTAGTAGGTCTAAGTCATTGGTCAAGCTAAATTCTGGTCCTTGTACTTATATTACATTTATAATTGTATCTTTCAAATTCTTTTAGGTAAATGAGTTAGAGTCTACATCTAACATCACAAAGAATGTTAAAGTCCTCACAGAATGGCCTACTTTTGTTGCAGAAAGATTCAATGAATTCAATGTACATAATGGATAGCGATTTCAAACTAAACAAAGTGAAGAATTCAAGTAGACACAAAATAGTTGTGTTATGGTTGTTTCAAGGACCAAAGTTATGCAAGTAAAATCGACAATGCTCCAAAGACAGCAAATATAACTTATTATTGTAGATTAAATGATATTGTGGATTTAAACTACTATGAAGAATTTAAGGTTTTCTTATTTAAGTGTGGTTAGGTTGATGTAAGCAAAGGTAGAGGAGTTAAGAATGATGAATTGGGTTTCACACTTGTGAATTTCTCACGCCTAAGCAGACGCTGACATTCGAGAATGTTATGAGCCATTTATTTTTACAGAACGACTCAACAAGTAGTATTTTTTCAAGATCCTATAGATCATGAATGGTTTGTCCCAAGGTAATTTAAACCCCGAGGCATTTTTTATATGGGAGAGGAAAATAGTTTGCAATCTGAGTCATCTATGCTAAGTGATGTCAATGACTTGGCTCTCATAGAAACATCTTATGTTCCGGAGTATGAGTGTGGTGATTGGGTAAGAAGTGGTGTCGATGAGATAGTAATTGAAACATACTTACATTCTCAAGCTTCTACGAATGTTAGTGAAACTAATGTTGAGGGAGGAAATGATATTGACAATGAAAGTGATTCTTAATAATAAAAAATATGCTTTTTGTAAATATTATTGAAGAACTTCTACAAATTTGTTTAATTAGAAATTTGAATAAAATATATTTTTTTTGCTTTCAATTTAAGTCATTTTAGAAGATGAATGTTAGTCAACTATGGATTTTACATGTCTGAATTGGTTGATTTATTAACATTTAAGTGCATTCTCTGTGCTTGCCTTCGCTTATATTTTGTTGATGTAGCCCTTGGATTGTGTGATACGATAAGATATTCTTATCACTAAATAATTGTTTTCCCTAGTTCACCAGCTTTTCTTATAAATATAATTGTTTTTGTCGCAAAGCTTTGTTTGTATGCAAAGATCACTATTATGTGCTTTTCACGGTTTGAGATAATCAAGCTTCCTCCTGTTTTTCATGTGACCTGTTATATATGTTTGAGTTAATCTGAATATAATGTTGCTAGATAGTGGCTTCACTTAAGAGAAGAAACTATGCAAACTAGAGGCCTCAACAGATTGGTTATGGAATACATGATGAAGCTTTGCGACATATATTGAGCAACTGAGTGATGATCAAGATAACTCTACAGCCCAACCTTATCTTGAGCAATTGATAGATAATGAAAACAACTCTATAGACCAAGCACATGATGGTGAATCTAATGAATTGAATAGCTCTGTTGGTGGCACTGAGGTTTAACCGAATGATGAATAAGGTGATACTATTTTATTTCTCATTATTGTTTTAATATCTTAGTTGCTAGGTGTGTGTGGTTGTATTGTCGATCTGCTGTAATTTTTGAGAGAAAATATTGAGTATATCAATCTCTTCAAAATCTTGTTTTGACTTAACTTAATAGTTTTAGATACTCATCACATAGGCGTCAATTGTCTGGCTAGATACAAGTTTAGTTGTTGTGTATGTGTTCACTTTTTTTTTATCTTTTCTATTTTACTTTCTTCTAGGTATGTATAGTTTTATTACATGCTTGCTTTATGCCTCCTCTATTACATATTCAACAATTTGGCAATGTCGAAAGATATCATTGAGAAATCTTGTAGGATTAGCTATGAGATACTTACAATGGTAAAAAATGTAGTAGTAATGAAGTAAGAATATCTGAAGAGATAGGGAAATTTTCTTTTTCTTTAGGAGTTGAGGAGACAACATTCACAAACCTGCTCATTTTAGGATAAAAACAAGAAGACATAGTGTAGTTTTATTACCTGCTTGTTTTAGGAGAGAAAAAAAGAAGTATATGAGAAAAGTGTATGTTAACATAATTGTGGAATAAATAACTTGGAACTCGAAATATTGTGCTGACTCCTTTTAATAGTGGCTAGCTACTACATCACATAGGTGTCAAATATTCGACTAGATAGAAGTTTTATTATTATGTGGACAACATCGACTGTGTGTTCTCTTCTTTATCTTCTCTATTTTCCTTTCTGCTAGGTGTGTGTAGTTTTATTACCTGCTCAATTTAGAAGAAAAAATAGGGGTTTATTTGAATAATATCAGTTATCTTGATTGTGAATAAACAACTTGTGAAATAAACAACTTCTATTTTTCTTTCTACTAGGTGTGTGTGATTGTATTATCTGCTTATTTTTTTTGAGAGAAAACAGGGAATATTAAAATCACACAGGAAACTAGAAATAAACCAAGACAGATTACATAGAGAGTGGAAAAAAGGGTATATCTGAAGACACTTCATCTAACATTAAAGGGGATTGGTACCCTTTACGAAGCAATGGATTCACTAAAATCTAAAAAAGTTTTAAGAATAATGAAGTTGTACCGAATGACCTGAGTTTATGATTTTAGAGCATCTTTCAGGTGTTTAAGCATATGCATTTTTCCATTTGATGACTTTCAATTTTTTTCATTCTAGGTAACTTAGCGACAAGAAAGCCTCATGGTCCTACTTTACTAAAATTAGTTTGGAAACTTCCTCTAGAAAAGACAATAGATGTGTTGTTTAATAGTCCCAACCAGTCTATTGGGAAAGAGGGCCGAAATCTTGCTAACTTTCTAGGATTTGTTGCGAGAACTCCAGAGTTAACACCTTTACATATAGATGATTGGAAATTTTTTTACCACGAGCAAAAGAAGAAATTGGTGGATTTTGTAAGGGTTTGATTTAGTTTTATTATTATGTGAACAAGCTCAATTTTTACATGATATTATCTTTTATATATTGACTTTTAATTTTGTAGAAGAAATTCTCTTTTCAAAATGTGGAGAAGTACTTATCTTAAAGTCAATAGGAAAGAAATGGAAAGACTACAAGTATGAAATTAAAGGTGAGTATATGTCAAATATAAAACTAAAGACGCTTTGCTGAAAAAAAAGACCAAGTCGCATACCAAGAAATCAATGGAGTGGTCTAGTCTCTTATTGCCTTTCTGATAAAGTGAAGGTATAAACAAACACACCTACTTTCTTATTTTTACTATGTTTTGATTTTAGTTATGCTGGACTTTTTTTATTTATAATTTGTAACATATTATTTAAATATTTGAACTATAGAGGTGTACTGAAGCAAATAGAAACAATAGGGCCAATCAAAGAGGATCCAAAAGTATTTCTAAATTGATGCATGAGAAGTAAAACCTGTGAAACTATAGTATTTTCAAAACTTTTTTGTCACACGTATCTGGCATCAATTCTATTGTTTAAGCTAAAAATTGGATAGAGCCTACCCAAGTAAAAATTTGCTTATTAACTCATAAAAATGTGTGGATGGTAGACCACTGGATGATGATTCTACCAAGGCAATTGTAAGATTTCTTCTTTACTTTATTTTTTAAATTGGCCAACTATTAAATATAAATATTACAGGTGAATAAGCTAATTTCAAATTGGATTTATTGTATAGTCTATGATCAGGACATGATAAATGAAAGGATGAGCAATAGTGAAAGATCTACTGACCAAACTCCTCACAATATTTTGGGAAGGTGATGTGTATTCTCAAGTGTTGGGAAATGAGAAATGTGGGTATGTTTGTGGTTTAGGACTTGGTCCAACTCCTTCAGTTCTATGGAGTAGTAGATCTTCCGCAGGAAATATTGTTGCAGAGGATTCATCTAATGAGGTTGTACAAAGGTTAGAACAAGATATAACTCTGTTAAAGGAAAATAAAATAATGAAATAGATCTGATGAAACAAAATTACGAAAAGCTACAATCGGAGTTACTCCAAATGAGATAATTCATGCAAAAGTATGCTCCTATTGAATCTCTTCTTCTAGATATCAATGGCACCTCAAATTACCAGGTAACTAAATTTTACAAATCTTAGATATTTTTAGTTAAATTTTAATCCTACAAAAGTATTGTTAACTAACGTTGTAGTACTTACAGGTTCCCGACCATAATAGTAGTCAAGAATGAGTACTACAATCAGCAAATATATCTAGTAAAGCTGAAATTATTCTACCTCACGGTACTACTCATCTTTATCATTTGAAGCTATTGTTTGAAATTTCTTTCTTCGTAAATTTTTTGTGTTGATGAAAATGCTTACGTTGTACTTCTTACTTCCTTAATTTAGTGAATCCTCTTACTTTATTTTGATGAATAGATTTCCAAATATAGTAAATACAGTGTTGAGCTGTAGATTCCACGAGACAAAACTAATACACTCAATGGCTTCTTCCGTAAGAAGCAACATTCCTCCTAGAAAGCTAGCTGCTAAAGGAAAACTAATACACTTGCGGAAACTTTGTTTACCAATTGGAACCAATTTCCTTGGCACATCTCCTTCTAGAAATGCTCTTTATTTGAACACAAACCAACAGTAATCTTTCGGTAATTTCTCCAAGAAATGGAGATGATGTGTTTATACATTGGTTAAGCTTATATCAGTGTGACTTCTACGGTAAATAGATATTGCCAGGAACAAACTTGATGTTGTATTCTTGTGAATTGTGATACCGAAGTAGTTTCTTCTAGGAATCAAGAGAAATTCACACTTGGTTTTTATTCAGATGCTTCTTGCTTGTAATTTTTCACATTAGTCACAGTACTTGCTATATTTTAATACTCTGTGTTTTATCTATAGACACATTTCTTTTTTATTTCAGGTATACAATATGAAGCTCGTAGATTTCATATGTGGGTGATTTAAATATGAAGAAAAGTAACAAAACTTATTCGAAGAAATTATTCAATATGATAGATATCAGTTAGAAAAATATGAGCTTATTTTTATAAGTTGTGAAATTCATACTTTAGATCAGTACTTCCTTTTATTTTTCTAGATTTAAAGAGATATATTCTATTTTATTGATTAATAATAGTATGTATATATTTAGCATTGGCCGAAATTTGTTGTTAATATGAGGCTCTCTTTTCTCAACATGATTGTTTGGATTTATCGACTAACTTTTAGCAACCATTTATTTGGATTTATCAACTAACACAATGGATGCTAAAAGACCACAACTAGACGATATGAATAGCCTTTAGTAGCCAACGTAATTGCCGCAAACATTTACCATTAAAACTACTACCTTTTAGCGGCTATTTATTTAGATTTATCGACTAAATCAATGGTCGCTAATAGGCCATAGTTAGCCGATATGAATTATATTTAGCATCCAATATAATTGCAGCAAACAATTGACATAAAAGTACTACCTTTTAGTGGCTATGTATTTAGATTTATCGATTAAAATAATGGACGCTAAAAGACAATAGTTAGACAATATGAATTACCTTTAGCAGCCAACACAATTGTCACAAACAATTGTCGTAAAAGCTAATGGTTTGTAGCGGCAATTCATGTTACTCTTTACCAACATTTCCCACAATGGTCGGGAAAGCCTTTGCCGACCCCAACATTGCCGATTAAAGACCATTAACCGGTATAGGTTATCACGGCAAATGTTATTTCCGCTAAAGTTGTACTTTATTGCCGCTAAAGGGCCTTTTGTAGTGTATTTCTAACATCATAAGAGTAATTGGGATGTAACCCATACACCACGTACAAATTTGACATGAAAAGACTATAAAGAAACTAAAATATTAGTGGTTTTATCTTCGGAGCATGAGGACTCTCCAATCCAACTGATCAACTTTTGAGAAATCCTGATACTAACCACATTCGAGAGGAGGAGCATCAGACACTATATTATAAGACAATATAGGAACACATATGAAGTAGTACATTGAATATAGTAAGTATGGAGAAATATATAAAAACATAGGCATGAAATATGGAGAACTTCAAACATGATATGCATGGCCAAGTAAAATGTGGTAAAAGTCTTTAAAGAGAAAAACATGAATCATAACCAAGGACAATGTATACTTATAACCTTTTCAAAAGCTCTCATAAAACTTTTGTAGAAAATATAGCTCATTTGTGGGATATTAATGTTAACATAAAATAAGATTATGTGAGCTGTAACATGAAATTCGGCATGACCCTCACACCAAAGAGAAGAATCTACCTGCCAAGGTACACCCTGTCACATTCATTCATAATTTCTATTGTGGATCCACTAGCTAGGTCATTCAAGACAATTCTATAAGGCACATAGTTTTGGACAAGGAGATTGCTTATAGAGAATCGACCTCTACTAATAGGAGAGGCTCGATCTTAAGATCCTCTAAGTTATAAGTAAATTCCAACGGAAAATACATAATCATATTCATATCAAAATACCTTAAAAGACACAATTAGATTACAAATCCAATCATAAGTCATCATAGAATAGCTCCTTTCAAATAATGATTTCATAAACTTCTTCATAATAGACTCTTACCTTTCTAAGAATCTAAATCATGCTTTAATTAATCTGTGAGAAACATTTCACAAATCATTTGTACTTATCTCAAAAGTGTATATAGTTCATAAATCATCTTTTTTCATAAAACATGCGTAGCTTTTATAATTCATAATTCATAATTCACAACTTCATAAGCATAATTCATAATTCATGTTCATAAAGTAGATATAGGCATGGGTCCAAATGAAAGCAATTGAAAGCCATGTAATTGAATCAAATCATGTATAATAACATTGAAAATAAACAATTGGCACATAATAAATAGGACTCATAGAGATTTGCATGAAACCCTAATGGAATTGGGTGAAATCTATTTAGGCAATTGAGATTCTTTTGGGACCCAATAGATTAAAGGGATCCATTGGTGATGTCTCACATACTTTGGGTAATCAAAGCCCTAGGAATGGAGAGGAGAGCCTTGAAGCTTGATGAAATCCTAATCCTTCACTTGAGAGCTCTTGAGTAAAAATTGGAGAAGAAGATTTGAGAGATTTGAGAGATTTTGAGTGAATGAGAGAAATTAGGCTTCATTTGAAGTGGTAGAAACGGTTATAAGGGGTAATCATAGGGCCAAAATGAGTTAGTTTAGGGGTAATATGGGTAGGAAAATATCAAAAAACCCTTAATTAAAAACCATTGGGCAGGTCTACGGTTTGGACCTACGGTCTGTAGGTCTTTCTACGAGCCGTCCTGGTCAACCGTAGAACTTGTTGTTAGAGAGATTCACTCTTCAGCACCGTTATCAAACATTACAGGCTGAGAATCTATTTCTCGTATATCGTTCAACACCGAGAATAGGGATGTGTACCTTCAGTAAGAACAAGAATTGAACCAGAGGCTCCTATGCTGGAAGCATTTCAGGGTATAGGTCTAACCACCTCAACTCCCTGTTTCTGGCAGTGCGTAAGAATCCATTTAACTTCCGTAAAACAATTTTATGGGTCGTCGTCCATTCTACGGTCTGTAGACCTCTTTTGTAGAACCCTACGTTAAGTCCAAAATTTCACCAAGTATGGATAACTTCTATGAGTCCCTTCTACGGCCCATTGACCACTCTATGACTCGTCCAGTCAATTTGTAGGTCAAACATTGGAGACTTAACATTTCCTAAAGCTCAACCCAATCCTACGGCAGCCTTCCTATGGCCCGTATGACTTCCTTCGGTCCGTAGATAGCATCCATATGAGAGTACCTTAGTTCAAAAGGGAACTTTTTCCTTTCCAACTCAACTTCCAATTTCGAGGTGTTACAATATTTCCCCCTTAGGAACATTCCTCAGCGAATTGGACTCAAGCTATCATGAAAAGACTAGGAGAGAAAATAACAACCCAACATAAATGCAAATCTCATCAATATGCACATAAATAAGGAGAAATCCTTCCAAGCTAAATCATAACATCAAAAGTCAAGTTTTCATGAACATGCATGCATATGGAAACATGAGAATGACTAAAATGCATGAATCCAAAGGAGTGAACGATGAGGAACTGATATCTAAATCAAGAATAGGAGCAGGGGAAAGAGATTAGGATATTTGGACATCATATCAATTTCGTCTTCCAAAAAAGAACCCTCAACTAATATATTCCTCCAAAGAACTTTCACGAAAGCAAATTCTTTATTGATCAACTTCGAAACACGACGGTCTAAATTTTCAACCAGAACCTCTTCATACGAAAAAAGTTTCTTTAACTTAAAAAATTTCCAATGGAACTATGGATGTTGGATCTCCAACACACTTTTTCAAGAAGGACATGGAATACCGGATGTAATGATACTAAATCTTTTGGTATGTTTAATTCATAAGAAACTTTTCCAATACGCCTCAAAATCTGATATGGTCCCACATATCAGGGACTAAGCTTCCGTTTCTTTCTGAATCTCATCACACCCTTCATAGGTGAGATTTTCAAGTAAACACAATCATCAACAATAAATTCAATATCTCTCCTTCTAATGTCGGCATAAGACTTTTGTCAACTTTGAGCCATTTTCTACCTTTCATGAATATGTCGAACCTTTTACATCGCCTCATGCTTAAACTTAGAGCATATCAAAGACACCTCACAAACTTCTAATCAGCTAATAGGAGATCTAATCCGTCTACCATAGAGAGCCTTAAATAGAGCCATTTAGATACTCGGGTGATAATTATTATTATAAGCAAACTCAATCAATGACAAATGATCATCCCAGTGACCCTTCAAGTCAATCATATAAGGTCTCAACATATCTTCCAAAGTTTCAATAGTACACTTCGCTTTTCCATCAGTCTGAGGAGGAAAAGTTGTGCTAAGCTTCACTTGAGTACCAAGACCCTTATGAAATGACTTGCCAAAGTGAGAGGAATATTGAGCACCCTGATCAAAGATAATGGATAAAGGCACTGCATGCAACCTTATCATTTCCCAAACATGAAGCTTGGCATACTCTTTGGCTGAAAATGAAGTCTTTACAGGAAGAAAGTGACCAAACTTTTTCATTTAGACCATAATGACCTAAATCAAATCAAATAGGCAACTGGTACGAGGTAAATCCTTGAGGAAGTCTATATTCAAATATTCCAATTTCCAAGTAGGAATTCTAATGTCTTGAGCCAAACCACCCAATTTATGATGCTCAACTTTCATTTGGTGACAATTAGGACACTCAGCCACAAATTGGGTGATATCCTTGTTCAACATGTTCCACCTATAGACCTCTCACAAATTAAGGTACATCTTGGTCACTCTTGAGTTAATATAATAACGAGAAGTACGAGCTTCTGTAGAAATCTTATTTGTCAACTCATCAACTGACGTAACACAAAACCGACATTCGTATCTAAAGACACCATCTCTCTCTTGAGAGAAATCCTCAATGGCTCTTTAGAAACTGATGTCTTCATATCAACCATAATCAGATCAAGATCTCTCTGAGCCTTCATATATGATACAAGAGATGATTCTGAATTATTCTAAATAATCACACCGCCTTTATTAGAATTGACAAATAGAATACCCAATCGGGCCAAACTTTGAACATCATGAAGTAACTCCTTCTTACTATCCTCAATGTGAGTAACACTACCCATCGATAGTCGACTAAGAGCATCAGCCACCACATTCACTTTACCTGGATAATAAAGAGCTCTCATTTAATATTCGCTCAATATCTTAAGTCACCTTCTTTGGCAAAGATTGAAGTCCTTTTGAGTGAACACATACTTCATGTTCTTCTGGTTGGAAACTAATGTACTATGAAGTTACGATATTTTTGATACATTATACTTGAAGTTTGCATGTGTCTAAGACAGTTTTTTATTAGACGTGATAGTATTTTGGTATAATTTTGCAGGAAATTGGGTTGGAGTAGTTAGAGTTGAACGCAGCTGAACTTGTAAGATTTTGGCACTAAACGAGCTCACTTACGAGCCGTCATTCACTTGACGAGCCATAGGTAGTGAAGTAGGTGGATTGCTCAAGGAAGTCTGACCAAGTGTAGGACTACAGATGCAAACGACGATCCGTAGGCTGATTGACGACCGTGGATGATGGCCATCGATTGATTCAGAGAAGAGGAGTTCCAGTACTTAAACAACGGAGAGAAAGGACGGGCCGTGCATAGACCTAAAGGCCGTAGGTAACGACCGTCGTTTGAAGACCACAATATTGTGGCCAACTGCTGAACTACAGAGGAAACCACAGACGGTAAGTGGTCTGCCGTCTGTCCAAACTGCTAAAACCGGATTTTCCTATATTTTCTTTTCCTATTTCGTTTAGGATTTTGTTTCTATAATTACTACTTGTAGATTTCGTTTTTGGGGTGATAGAAGTTTTTTTGAGACTTTAGTTTGGCTTTGAGAATTATTTTGCAAACACTTTTAGCATTTAATTCCAAAAGTTTGTTTATGCAATTTTCTTTTGATCATCAATTTAAGATTTTGGATTTCATCTATTATAATTCTAGGTTCATGATTTATATTCAAACCCTAATATGAATTGTAATAACTAAAGCATGAATATCTAAATCCACAACTAGGGTTGTGGGAACCATGAGTAAATAACAAAGTAAAACAAATAATTAAGTAATTCTTGAATAGTGTTTATGTATGTATTGTTAATCCTTTAATTTTGAATTCCTTCGAATGTGGCCAACGTTAGAACTCGCTCATTCCTACTTGCCAGATCGAGGAAGTAACTAATGATAAAAGGATTGAACAACAAACATTTAGACATGATAATCCGTTTCTAATTGCCTGACCCACCTACTGTGAAGGCTAATCTAGGGTTAAGGGTAAGTGTTAGTAAATCATACACCATAGAAGGACCAAGTTTCGTGGTGAAATTCCCTATTTGGAGGATCAATCACTTAGGAGATACATAACTTACCAACCTTGCATGCTAACACAAGCATATAATTTCTATTAATGGATTACTGCGTTAAGAACTTGTGGGGAACACATGTACCCTAGTTTTCATCATATATTGATATTTGCAACTGTGAATTATGAGTACTTGTTACTTGTTACTACAAATCAATCAAATATTATTTTATTTACAAATCCCCCCTTTTTATGGAAGTAATTTGACTAAAAGTAGATAATATTAATTAGCCTAAGCCTAGATCATATTCCTCGTAGGATCGACCCTAACCTAAAAGTTAGGCTGTTTATTTGACAACGACATCTTGTACATCTTTCGGAAGGTGTAGTTTGGGCATATAAAATTTTGTTGCCGCTGCCGGAAAATACAGTTATTAGATTAGACTAATTTCATTATTGAACTTTAGTCAAGTATTTCCTTATTTTACGTTTTATTTTGTGTTTGTTTTCTACATGTCTTATCTCTAGTGTATGCCAAGTACACGAAGTCAAGGCAATCCCATAATTCCCTACAATCTAGAATTAAGAAGAACTCTGAGAATAATGGTTGGAAGAGGACTAAATCTTTAGATACAGGATGATCAAATCAGAATGGGTCAAGGGGTGGAGCTGGTTTGTGACCTCCTGGAGTCTTGGATGTGCATGGTCATGTTCATTGTAACCCACAAGTTGAAAATTCAGAAGGAGTGCAAAATCAGCCGACATCGGGTGTTTGCGATAATTATAGGGTTGATCATAATTCTGTGGGATTAACCGGTGCTATAGTTGTCCCTCTATTACCTCCCAGAAAAACTTTTATGGTAACCAACAGTTTGATTCAAAGGCTTACAGCTAGAGGGTTGTTTGCTAGGTTACCCTTCGATGATCCATATTCTCACATGAACAAATTGAAAAGTGTCTGCTTGAGTAGTGTGGGGGGACCGATTTAGACATCGATGTGATTGGCTTAAGGGTGTTAACACTTTTATTGACAGCTGATGCTAGGACATAGATTTCTGAGTTGCAATACAACTCAATCACGACTTGGCTTCACGGGGTAATCATGGAGAAGTATTTCCCGGTGTCCAAGAATTTTAATCTCAAGGATAAACTCAATAACTTCGTAGCACTAATTGGAGAGTCAAAGAGAAGCAGATGGGATAGATTCACTGGATCTTTGAGGAGTGTGCCAAATCACCGCATAAATAAAGAGTCAGTGAAAGAGTAATTCTACAAAGGGCAAGATGATAACGGAAAATCTGTGCTAGATACTATTGCTGGAGGATCTTATAGAGCATGCACATTTCAAGAGATAGCTGAAAAACTTGAAAAGATCTAAAAAAATAATAGGCATGGAGCACTAGAAAGGCAAATACTGAAAGGACTACGTTTGTTGTCCGAACCGTATCAAGTTAGTCCAACGATGATATTCGTGAGGAGATGGCTCAATTGAGAACTGAAATTTGCTTGGTATTGAAATATGTGAGCGGAATGCTGAAAAAGTGAATGTTGTTAACTATCAACAAAGAGCACCACCTGCTGATGAGTACATTTATAAAGAGAATGTGAATTTTGTTAATGATCAGATGGGGGGTTTCCATACTAACGACCAAGGATCAAACTCAGATAATTGGCGCCAAAGTCAAGAAAATTAAGGTCAGAACTATGATAACTACAATCGTGAAGGGAACTATGTCAATGATGGAAACTTCAATCGTGATAATAATTATAACCAGAATGGTTATGGTAACATGAATGATAAGAGTGGGCCCTTTTTTTCACCTAGGAACGGAGATGGTGGTTCGAGTATAAATCATATTGAAGAATGATGCATAAAATGATGAAAAGATTTTATTCGACCGATGACAATTTCAAGGAGATGCGTAATGATTTATCTGGCATTGGTCAAAATGTTGAGTCCCATGCAGTATCAATTAAGTAGATTGAGCAGCAGTTGAGTTAGTTGTCCGTAAGTGTAAATCTGCATTAGCTAGGAACACATCCTAGTAGTACTATCCAGAATCCAAATAATGATGGTCATTGCATGGCAGTCACTATTCGAAGTGGAAAATAGACTATGGTCCCTCTCAGGCTGACTGGACAGGAAAGTGCAAATGAGCATGTAGAGGACGAAGTTGACGTAGTTATGGAGCTGAAATATCAAAATGAGAAGGAGGTTGAGGTGACAAAAAAGATCATCCATATGCCGAGACCTCTACCTCCCTTCCTACAAAAGCTGGAAAAGAAAATGGAAGAAGGAAAATATCTCAGGTTTTATAGCTATGCTGGAGAAGTTGTCCAAAAATGTTCCTTTGATTGAGGCACTTGAGCAAATGTCGGGTTATGCAAAGTTCATGAAAGATTTGGTGATTGATGAGTCGAGAATTTTGACTCATTTAGGGCTTAATATTCATCGATTTAGTGTCCTTAATGCCTATTTTATGCTCATAACTGATGTTAAAATATTAATATGCACCAATGAAGGCAAAAGAGCAGGGCAAGGACACTATGAGGCAAAAAGGAGCGAAAAAGTTAAAAAAGTTGAAGGAAAGCAAAACTGGTACTCGACAAAGATACTCGGCGAGTCACCGAGTGGTCCTTCAGCTCGCCTAAAGTTTTAGCAGGCCACCCCATGGGCAATATCAACTTGGCGATAGGATAAGAATATCGGAGATTCACCGAAGTGTTCAGTGATGCCAACTTAGCTCCCCAAAAGTTACAGAAAAGAGATGGTGCAAAGCCATATCAAAAAGGCGAGAAGTGGAGCATTTGGCACATCGCCGACTAGGTCGGTGAGCCCGACCTACTTCGCCAAAAGTTACAGTGTAATTGGTGAAAATATAAGCCAAAAAGAGTGAGAAAGAGAGCACTCGACACATCACTGATTGTTTTGGCGAGCCCGACTTACTTCAGTGAGTGAATCTGATGTTGAAATTTTGGGAACATATAAATGCAATTTTCAAAAGAAGAAAAGGAGTTCCCACATTCTCTACTTCTGTGTTTTTTATCTTCAACATTCGAAACATTGTTTTTACACCTTTTGAGTAGAGATTTAGGGTTTGTTTGATTTGTAGCTCAATTTTGAGCATTTGGAGACTTGTGTATTGTTGCCCAACCTGATGGAAAACTTCGTTGGTAACAATTTTTTGTTCTTTATTATGTTTGGCTATAATGGGGGTTTGATTATGTAGTTGAATGCCTTAATTAACTAATGAGTGTTATTAATTACTTATTTTAGTGTTGATTTGGAGTGGGTTCAATTCATAGTTTGTATTTCAATTGAAGAATTGTTGTTGCAAATGCAATTCTAGCCTAGTACTCTACACTTTCTTGAAAAGGAAGTGTTAGAGTTAAATTATTAGTTGATGATTGTAGTGATTGCATTTTCACGAATCTAGCTTGAGAAAATGGGTTTGAATGCAATCATATAAATCTGTCTTGAAAAAGTAGATTGATTAAGGTTATGGGTTGTTTATCTGTGTTGTGCTTTATGAGGTTCGAAAGAACTCACTTGATTCATAATAGTTGATTGAGAAATGACTATTGCACCCAAGACCTAGCCTACCCACCGAGATTCAATGATTTTGAGTAATTAGTAATCACCCATTACGCGAAATTAGCATTCAATTTATCACACTCCCAAGAAACACTCTCTATTTGTTTACTGTCAGTTATTTGTAGTTGTTTATTGGTTACCCAAATCCCCCCATTTCACATTAATTGTCAAAACTTTGTGATTTAATTAAATGTTGCGAAAATGTCTACATCTACAAACTATTAGAACACCATTTTACTTCTTAATTAAATTCTTTACCATATCACTCCTTGTAGGATCGACCCCAACTCTTAGTTGGGTTTATAATTGTTAGCGACCGCCTACACTTAAAATCGGATGAAGTGTAGTTGAGCGTTATCAAAAATAGCACCGCTGCCGGGGAGTGGTGTTTAGAATTCATTTATTGAAGTTTAGTTGTGAACTTATTTTGTTATAGTTGAATCAACTTATTTGTCTTCTTTGTTGCCTACTCTTAAAAAGGTGAAGAGGTGAGTGTTAATGGGATCAATTCCAACCAACTTGGGAATAATGATGACATCAGTAATTTGCACGATGTCAATGAAGATTAGTTGGGAAGTGCAGGTGCTATTCGATTGCCTCAGACTCTGGGCAATGCGGTGTTTCATGTGACAAGCACTACGTTGTGAAAATAAAGGGTCTCTTTGGAGGTCTTGCTCATGAGGACCCTCATGACCACATTCAAAACTTTGTGGATGTGTGTGGGCCATTGTTTTTCAAGAACATCACTTAGGAGTCGGTCAAACTTTGTTTGTTTCCCTTTTCTCTAATGGGAGAGGCAACGAAGTGGTTGGCCGATTTACCAAGGGAATCATTCACTTCTTGGGACGAGCTCACTGATGCGTTTTATGTAAGATTTTTCCATCCCTCGAAGATGGTGAAGTTGAGGGATAATATTCAGAACTTTAAGCGAGTGGATGGTTAACCTATTCACGAGAAATTATTAAGGTTCCAAAATTTATTGCTCCAATGTCCAACTCACGGACTACCGAACAATGTGTTGTTACAATATTTCTATCGGAGACTCGACTCAATCAACAAGGGTGTGGCCGACCAGCTTGTTCAAAGAGGAATCATGCAACAACCGTTTGACATAACATCTATCCTTCTTTATGAGAAGAAAAAAATCAATCGAGCTTGGTACACTACAGAAGATTAGGTGTCTCCGTTGAACTTTGGGATGAGAAAGGAACAAATAGGAAAGAACCAAGAGTGAGATGAAAACATGGCCATGATAATGACCCAAATGGACCTATTGACAAAAAATGTCATGGGAAGTGGTTCTAAGGCTGTGAATGCAGTCGAGTTAGTGTAGTAAATCCTGATGAAGCGCACTTTGAACCCATATACAATGAAGAAGTGCATTTCTTGGAAAATCAAGGTTGGAACAAGGATCGTGATGACGGTTGGAGAGACCGAGAAAGGGAATGGCGTGACTGTGGTACGAATTGGAGGGAGTGGGATGGAGACAAAGAACGATATGTACCCCCCCATGAGCGTCAAAAGCCAAAAGAGCCAAGAGCTGATCCTGAAAATTTCTGCACCGAAGATATGCTTGTTGGCATTCTCAACAAAGTGTAAGGGTCGGACAAGGTGCTAAGAAATTGAAAGAGGATGTCTCTTCTCTGAACCAAAAAGTTACCTCACATTCGGTATCTATAAAGAATTTGGAAACACAGATGAGTCAAATCTCGACTCATTTGAATCCAAGACCAAAATGAGGTTTATCGAGTAATACCATGGTTAACCAAAGAATGAAGCTTTAAAGCGTGTCTTCATCGTGCCACGACGTTAAATAAGGCACTTCTTGCGAGAAACCCAAGTTTTCATTTTTGTTTTTGTTAGTTGAATAACGGTTGCAGGATGTGCAGGTTGAAAATTTGAAATTTAGCAAAAATAGGCAATTGGGCGAGCTCAGGAACCATTCGGCGAATCTCTAAGAGGGTCGACGAGCCCGATATGGATCTCCTTTTTTACCAACCAAAGGGTTAGATTTATATTAACTTCGGCGGGCAAAACTGCCATTCGGCGAATCGCCGAATGTGTCGACGACATAAGTTGTAACACCCAAAAACTAGTAAGTTAAACTAGAGCTTTATGTGAGAGTTCTAGAGTTAGATGTGAGGGTTAGAGTCGTAGATTCGACTTCCCGTAATTAGAATAAAGGTTTTAGGGCTAGGGAGTCAAGGTATGACCCCTGAAGGACCAACTAAGGGTCCTTCAGGGGGACCCAAACAGTCCCTAGAATCTGCCCAAAAATGGGCCACCTACGGATGGGACTCACGCCCAGTAGGTGGACCCATGCCCCGTGGGAAGGGGTCATGGGTCAAGACCCCAAGAAGTGAGCTGCAGACCACCACCCACGGAGGACCAGCAGACCCCATGGACCCACCGACGGTCCGTGGGTGAGGCAGCCTTGGCCCTTAAGTGGGTTAAGTTGAGAGGTTAGGGAACTTTCCTATTTTAATTAGTTATTAACTGGGGTCATTTTATTAGTAATTAGACCACCTATATAAACCTAATAGACCCCTAAATATATGGATCCAAATCATTATTTCAACTCACACAAATCAAACCCAATTCCCTCCAAAAAATCCTCTCTCTAGAAAGTGAAGAAGAAGAAGAAGAAGAGAAGAAATCTAGGTCAAATTCCTCCATTGTTGCAAGATTTTGTGAGGGATTTATATCCAAGGTATGTTAGCTTATTCATCCATGGATTCTTCCATCCATGGAGCCTCCTAGAAATCCCCCAATTGTGAAGATGAAATCCCCAATTCAAGTTAGGGTTCCTTCCAAAATTATGGGTTAAGTTGAGTATGATTCCAATTGAGTGGATAGTACTTGTTTATGATTGATTTAGTATTGAATCATGCTATTATGATGATATTACATGTTTTCTATGACTAACCCTAGTCTAATTGATGAAATTGAAGAATGTGGGTTTATGCCTTGTGAAGTGAAATTGAGGTTCGATAGATGATCTTCTAGAATTGATGTTATGTATAGTAATTGTTCAATAATAGAAGCATGTAAATTTGAATTGAGTTAGATTAAAGTATATATGATTGATCATGACTAGTAAAGCTTGAGATTGAACCTTTATGATGAATTATGACTAGAATTGCTTAAAGATGAAGCTTGTGACTTGAATGTCTTGTGACCTAGATTTGTATGATGATAGTAAGAAGTAAAGCTTTGAGAGTAAGGATTGTAGTCATGAATGTTGATCACTAGGGCTTTGAGAGTAACGGTAATATGATGAATTATGTATGCTAAGTGTTTGAGAGTAAAATCTATATGAGAATAGAAGGCTAATGAATAGAATTGTGATGAAAGATCTTTACCTACTTAATCTACCTTATGAGTTATATATGGTATGAAGCTATAGAATCACTTGAGTTATGATGGAATCCATGTCTAAGGTAGTAATTCTAGAAGTGTTGATGTGATTTGAACCTTGACCCTTAAGAGAGCAAGATATGATATTATGCATGTTTCTATGAATCTATGAATATCATTATGAATACTTTGAGAGTAAAGTGATTATGACTATGATATAATGGTGGTGTGGTTGAAAGGTTATTCTCACACACACACTTAAGCATGACTATGAATGAAGAGACCATGATTATGATGATGTTGTTGTGATGATTGAAAGGCTATTCTCATCAACGCATAATGAACATGATGCGAAAGGTTTTCTCACATAATGAATATTCTAAGGTTGAAAGGCAATTCTCACCTAATTGAATCTAATTTTAAATGTAGACATGGACGGTGAAAGGTTATTCTCACGCATGATCTAATGAGTTATTCTGATGAAGCAAGTTATGGCTTAATAAGAACTCCGTGGGAATTATTCTTAGCACCGAGTGGATATTGATAAGAGATGGAAACCTTTCCATGAGAAAGGCAGGGTTTCTAGGAGGAATCTTTCCGTGAGAAAGGCCAGATTCCTCGAAGCAATCTCTTGAGATGGAAAACTTTCCGTGTGAAAGGCCGAGTTTCTAGTAGCAATCTCCTGGTCCCATTATCTATGTGCCCCCGTAGGTTATTTAGCTATTGGGTCAACCTAAAGCTAATAAATGATGGTCTTACCTTAGGCAAGTAAGAGAACCCTTTTCGGTGTGGGTTACACCGGATTCCATGTTAAGCTCACATGGTCTATGTCGGTTAAGGCTAATTTCCCACTATCCCAACAAGAACATGAATAATGAATTATGGTTACTCAAGAAGCTTTATTTAGCATGGGTAGGATTTGTGGGGTCTTATTCATTCATTGTGGGTCTTATTCATTCATTGCACAAGTATGTTTTGAGGGTAGTTATGATATGTTCCTCTTATGGATGATGATATATGTAATGAATATGCTTATGACTTATGCTTATGATGTATGTTTTGATGGATTGTTGCTATAGTTGTCCTCAATTATATGATTGACTAAAGGTGAGAGATTCCCTTGTCTATGAGAACTAAGCTAAGGATGAGATCAAAGATGGTAAGTGTGTATGATGGCCTAAGGTGGTACTTAGTGTGGGTGAGATTATGGGATCTTATCTATGCATTGCACAAGTATGACTTGAAACTACTTATGAAGTTTTTCTCTTATGTTATGAAGAACTAAGTATTGACTATGCTATGAGTATGGAGTATCTCTTACGTTCAAGGTTCATGCTTTATGATGACTGATAGTTATATTATGTCTATGTTGGAGTTTATGCTATGATTATGTTATTATCTCTTATACTTATGATTTATGTATTATGTTGTTTAACCCTTGTGTTATGCTCTTATGATGTCATGCTAGCTAATATATTTAGTACATTTTGTACAAACCATACTCTTGCCTTTATTTTTATCAAATCTAGGATTCGGCGATCTTCAGTTCATTCTTGAAGATAGGTTTCTAGAAGTCCAAGAAGTTGAAGATTGGTGAGTCCTCATAGTATCGAGGATAAAGCCACCATTTCCTTTATATATTTTCCTTATATTTGAGACTATTGTATGGGTAGTGACCCAAGAGTATTCAAAGTTGTAGTAGATGGTTTGAGACAAGTGTAGTAAGACTTCCGCTTTGCTTTTATAATGACTTTGATTGTATGGATAAAATTTTAAAATTTCGGTACTTTTATATTATCTTATGTTATGATATGCTAAGGGCTTGTATGAGAGCCCTTCGTGGTCAAGTACGCCATGTTACATCTAAGTTGTACCCCTGGGTTGGAAATCAGAGCATAAGGTTTAGAATGGTTTTAGGATTGTCTCAAACCACGTCTAGTAGAGTCTTGTTCATAAATGTGAAGCTTACCACATTTATGAATAGGAAGCTATTAGATGATTAGTAAATCTCACTTCTTCATTCTCTAGTCGTACCATAGAGTTTAACTCTATAAGATCTTTCTCCTTATCCGATGGTCTTCAAGATATGACTACTCAAAGGGCTCATTCTACAAGGAGCAAGGGAGAAAATTTTGGTTGTGATGCCAATTTTGGCTATGTGACTAGATAGGACTTGATATGCTAGATTTAGATGTCATCCATAGGATGGATTGGTAGTATTATTGTTATACTCCTATTTGATTCTAGAAACCGTATAGTTAAATTGTTAGTTCACAAATGAGCCTATCCGTGAGTGGAAGGCGGGATAGTCTATGCCATAAGTTTGGAGTATGTTATGTCTTAAGGTTGACTTTGAGGGTTGCATGTACCACCTAGATAAGGTGAGGGAGATATGTTTAGGTGTTGACCAACTTCAAAGAGGTAGTTACCTTGTTAAGATTGATCTTAGGTATGGTTATTTTGATTAGGCTGTTTAGATAATACCTAACATGATTAGAGGGTAGAATCCTACTTGGCTATTTTGAGCTTTGGTTTTGTTGATGAAGACTTAAGGAATACGGTGTTAGAAGAGACCTTGAGATGTTCAATTAGTAGACTCCTAATAAGGGTAATAGTATAGTTCACCATAGTTAGAATCACCATGTTTGATGAATGTGAAGGCTTAGTGATGACTTAATCCGACCTTAGTTAAATTAATATGAATGGTTCTTAGAAAATCCGTTTAGGCTTGCTCCCAAGGGGGAGATGCTGTGCTTAGTAAGCAAGGTCGTTGAGTGTTCCTAATGCCTAGGAGTTGGGCTTACTCGAGTTTCTCACCCTAGAAAGGTGGAATAAGTTGGGAAGTTTCATCCCCGTTTGTAAGCCCGTATGAATTCTTGAGATGATAAGTTCATCTTGGTTTGTACTATATATGGAGTCATGTGTGTTTATGTGTTGCCATGATGTCCTTATATGATGTATGTTCATGAAATCTTGAGTTTTAATAGAAAATGAGTTTATGTGATTTATTTCCTCTTGTTGTAGTGCATTGAGTATGAGTTGCCTATTTGACTTCATGAGATGATTATATGAGCATGCCTTAGTTTGGAGTTGAGAGATTGCTCCATGAATAAATTCTTTCTGAGAGTAAATTGCATATGAGCTCCATGAGAGTATGTTGAGCATGTTATGACTAGGAGATGGTAGTTCCTCCTTGAACATGACTAGTTATTATAATTTCTTGCATCATGGGTTGTTAGATGTAGTTCCTACTTCCTTATGTTGCATTGAGTATGTTTAGCTTGGAGATGAAGTTCTTCCTTTTGTTTATGTGAATTAGATGAGTTGCATGCATGATGGGATGCTAGTCTAGAGTCGTTTCCGTTAAGAAATGTTTAGAATCGTCATTCGAGGATGAATGTTCCCAAGGGGGTGATATTGTAACACCCGAAAACTAGTAAGTTAAACTAGAGCTTTACGTGAGAGTTCTAGAGTTAGATGTGAGGGTTAGAGTCGTAGATTCGACTTCCCGTACTTAGAATGAAGGTTTTAGGGTTAGGGAGTCAAGGTACGACCCCCCCAAGGACCAACCAAGGGTCCTTGAGGGGGACCCAAAACTGTCCCTAGAATCTGCCCAAAAATGGGCCACCTACGGATGGGACTGACGCCCAGTAGGTGGACCCATGCCCCGTGGGAAGGGGTCGTGGGTCAAGACCCCAAGAAGTGAGCTGCAGACCACAACCCACGGAGGACCAGCATACCCCGTGGACCCACCCACAGTCCATGGGCGTGGTCTCGTGGGTGAGGCAGCCTTGGCCCTTATGTGGGTTAATTTGGGAGGTTAGGGAACTTTCCTATTTTAATTAGTTATTAAGTGGGGTCATTTTATTAGTAATTAGACCACCTATATAAACCTAATAGACCCCTAGTTACATGGATCCAAATCATTATTTTAACTCACCCATATCAAACCCAATTCCCTCCCAAAAATCCTCTCTCTAGAAATTGAAGAGGATGAAGAAGAAGAAGAAAAAGAAGAGAAGAAAGCTAGGTTAAATTCCTCCATTGTTGCAAGATTTTTTGAGGGCTTTATATCCAAGGTATGTTAGCTTATTCATCTATGGATTTTTCCATCCATGGAGACCCCTAGAAATCCCCAAATTGTGAAGATGAAATCCCCAATTCAAGCTACGGTTCCTCCGAAAAATGTCGGTTAAGTTGAGTATGATTCCAATTGAGTGGATAGTACTTATTTATGATTGATTTAGTATTGAATCATGATATTATGATGATATTACATTTTTTCTATGGCTAACCCTAGTCTAATTGATGAAATCGAAGAATGTGGGTTTATGCCTTGTGAAGTGAAATTGAGGGTTGATAGATGATCTTCTAGAATTGATGTTATGTATAGTAATTATTCAAGAATAGAAGCATGTCAACATGAATTGAATTAGATTAAAGTATTTATGATTGATCATGTATAGTAAAGCTTGAGATTGAACCTTTATGATGAATTATCACTAGAATTGCTTAAAGATGAAGCTTGTGACTTGAATGTCTTATGACCTAGATTTGTATGATGATAGTATGAAGTAAAGCTTTGAGATTAAGACTTGTATTCATGAATGTTGATCACTAGGGCTTTGAGAGTAAGGCTAATATGATGAATTATGTATTCTAAGTGTTTGAGAGTAAAATCTATATGAGAATAGAAGGCGCTAATGAATAGAATTGTGATGAAAGATCTTTACCTACCTAATCTACCTTATGAGTGATAGATGGTATGAAGCGATAGAATCACTTGAGTTATGATGGAATCCATGTCTAAGGTAGTAATTCTAGATCTGTTGATGTGATATTAACCTTGACCCTTAAGAGAGAAAGATATGATATTATGCATGTTTCTATGAATCTATGAATATGTTTATGAACACTTTGAGAGTAAAGTGACTATGACTATGATGTAATGGTGGTGTTGTTGAACGGTTATTCTCACACACACACTTATGCATGACTATGAATAAAGAGACCATGATTATGATGATGTTGTTGTGATTATTGAAAGGATATTCTCATGAACACATAATGAACATGATGTGAAAGTTTTTCTCACATAATGAAGATTCTAAGGTTGAAAGGCAATTCTTACCTAATTGAATCTAATATTAAATGTAGAGATAGACGGTGAAAGGTTATTCTCACGCATGATCTAATGAGCTATTCTAATGAAGCAAGTTATCACTTAATAAGAACCCCATGGGAATTATGCTTAGCACTGAGTGGATATTGATGAGAGATGGAAACCTTTCCGTGAGAAAGGCCGGGTTTCTAGGAGGAATCTTTCTGTGAGAAAGGCCGGATTCCTTGAAGCAATCTCTTGAAATGGAAACCTTTCCATGAGAAAGGCTGGGTTTCTAGTAGGAATCTCCTTGTTCCATTAACTATGTGCCCCCGTAGTTTATTTAGCTATTGGGTCCAACTAAAGTTAATAAATGATGGTCTTACCTTAGGCAAGTAAGATAACCCTTTTCGATGTGGGTAACACCGGATTCCATGTTAAGCTCACATGGTCTATCTCGGTTAAGGATAATTTCCCACTATCCCAACAAGAACATGAATCAGGAATTATGGTTACTCAAGAGGCTTTACTTAGCATGGGTAGGATTTGTGGGGTCTTATTCATGCATTGCACAAGTATGCTTTGAGGGTAGTTATGATATGTTCCTCTTATGTATGATAATCTATTTAATGAATATGCTTATGACTTATGCATATGATGTATGTTTTGATGGATTGTTGCTATAGTTGCCTTCGATGATATGATTGACTAAAGGTGAGAGATTCCCTTATCTATGAGAACTAAGCTAAGGATGAGATCAAAGATTGTAAGTGTGTATGATGGCCTAAGGTGGTACTTAGTGTGGGTGAGATTATGGAATCTTATCCATGCATTGCACAAGTATGACTTGAAGCTACTTATGAAATGTTTCTCTTATGTTATGAAGAACTAATTATTGACTATGCTATGAGTATGGAGTATCTCTTACGTTCAAGGTTCATGCTTTATGATGACTAATTCTTATATTATGTCTATGTTGGAGTTTATGCTATGATTATAATATTATCTCTTATGCTTATGAATTATGTCTTATGTTCGCTAACCCTTGTGTTATGCTCTTATGATGTCATACTAGCTAACATATTTAGTACATTTTGTATTAACGCATACTCTTGCCTACATTCTTATCAAATGTAGGATTCGGCGATCTTGAGTTAATTCTTGAAGATAGGTTTCTAGAAGTCCAAGAAGTTGAAGATTGGTGAGTCCTCATAGTATCGAGGATAAAACCACCATTTCCTTTATGTCTTTTATTTATGTTTGAGACTATTGTATGGGCTGTGACCCAAGAGTATTCAAAGTTGTAGTAGATGGTTTGAGACAAGTGTAGTAAGACGTCCGTTTTTCTTTTATAAAGACTTTGATTGTATGGATAAAGTTTTAAAATTTTCATACTTTTCTATTATCTTATGTTATGATATGCTAAGGGCTTGTATGAGACCCCTTCGGTGTCAAGTACGCCATGTTACATCTAGAGTGTACCCCTGGGTCGTGACATAAGTGGAGACCACCCATCGAGGCGCGAACTCAAGGGCTAAAAGGGCTTCCAACCTTTTTAAATTCAAAAATCTCCTATATTTTGCATTTTTTGACTCTTACAATCTTACAGTTTCAGTTTAGATCATATTTTGCTTCAAAATTTTTGCGTGGGTGTCATTGTTTGGTTGGATTTCATCCTTTTTTTTTGCCTTTTTACCTTAGTTTTATGTCTAACTGCTTCTGAGGTTGGTGTCCCGAACATTCTTTGATTTCTTGCCAATTCCTAAGCAAGCTCGTATAATTGTTTGATCTATTGCATAATCTTGTATACTTGGTTGATTGTGAACTGTGGGCTATTGATTTATCATGTTAAATTTCATGTTTAGCCTCCTATATTTTTAATTTTGTGTTCAAATTGCTTGAAAATTTGTGTGTGTGGTTGTAGCATGTTGGGTCTGGTGTGGGTGAAGTCTAAGTAACCCAAATTGTATTGATTAGCTTAATTTTCCCAATGATAGATCGAGTGACGTCATTCTTAAGGGCAAAAGATGTTGATTGGTCGATTTTAGATAAATTGGAGGAAGTTTGAGTACCCAAGGGTTGGTAATGATATGGGCTAGATGTTAATTGCATAGAATAGGGATTTAATTTTGTTCTTGTAGGCTGTGCATTGAAAATTGGGGGTAGGGGTAGAAATCTCGGCACGAGAGGCAATTCGACGAGCTTAGTCGAGCTCACCGACTAACTTGGTGGTTTGCCAACTGATCCCTCGCACCACCCCTTTGCCCTGAAAGTTAGCTGATAGCCTCTGTAACATTTGGTGATATGCTTGTGCTCGCCGAATACCCTTGTGATCTCCCTTTTTCAGCCCAGATTTTGGAAAATCATTCTGTGATATTCGACGTGCTTCCCCTGGCTTACCGATTAAGTTCGGTGATTCGCCGATCGACCCTGGACCTCGCCGACTGGGCGTGAAGTGAAGAGTCTCTTCTACTCTAATATTTTCATTAAATGATCCTTACTTTGCCATCTTGTGAGTTACATTCATTGTATTTGCATTGAGGGCCCTACTCTACCTCTCTAGGTGGGTATGTGTGAAGGTCTCTTCATTGTTATGCTTGATCTCTTGCATATTTAAGTATCAATACCGATGACTTGAAAAGTGCTCTTGATTGAATGATATGCTTGTGCAATTCCAATGAGGAAAATTTGAGTTGCATAAGTCATGTGTGAACTCTTAGAATCTCATTGTGACTAGCCGATTGTTGAAATGAGTCTTGTGATGATCGTTTCACACGAGCTCAATTTGTAGAGTCTTGATCGATGATTGTGTTTAATGCCTTGTGTGGTGAGATTTCCTTGAATTATGTGATTGGTGATACCTAAAACTTGCCCTGTTGATCCAATTGACTAATGTAGGTGGATGTAAGAAATGATCTTAGGCACAAATTTTGGAAAGTAAACCAAATTCCTATTATACCCTTTTTGTGACCATCTTGTGAGAGTTTGAACCTAGATTGGTACCATTTGAGCCTAACCTTTTCTAAACACATTTGGCCTCTTTCCTGTTCACCTAAAACCTTCCTAAAGCATTGGTTTGTTTGAATAGCCAACTTAGGCCAAAAGCCTAAGTTGGGGTTGTGGTGTAAATTGAGGAGAGAAAATGAGCAATAACTTTGTGAAATTCACCCTTGAAGGATTGTTTTGAAAAATATGGAACACCTCCATGTATAAAAAAAAAGATGAGAAAAGCAAACGAAGAAAAAGATTGAAAAAGAATGTTGCAATACAATTTGTGCATGGATAAAAGAAATGGGGTGTCCAATGAGTCATATAGAATCTCTGTGCTTGAAGGAGCTTAGAGTTGATGGTGAAAATAAAAAGAAAGAGTGAAATAAAAGGAGAAGAAGTGAAATGAAAGCCATGATTCATGAAGGTGGAAGCCACTAAGCCAAAACAATCATACCTTTAACCTTAACCCCATTACAAGCCTTGAATGACCTTGGTGATCATGATTGAGGCGACTAACATGTTGATGGGAAAATACGGACAAGCATATGCGTAGAATCATGCATGTGTTTATCTTTTAGAGTGTGAGAGTTGGTTTTGATTCCTTAATTCTTAAATTTTAGTGAGCTTTGTGTGGGCATGTAATCATTCTTGATGTTATGGCATCCGACTACTTTTGTTGAACTTGAATTTGCATTTGAAGCAAGCATTGTGATCTTGACTACTATTTGATGATGGCTAGTCATAATTTGAAACTTGTAGTGCACAATTGAACATTTCTTGGGTAGATAAAACCTCGTGTGCATTCATGTTCAGTCTTAAGTAGTACTATTTGTAGACATCCCTATTGACCTAATTGATCTTGTGTTTTACTTGAGGACAAGCAAAACTTTAAGTTAGGGGTGTTGATGAGTCGGGGATTTTGGACTCCTTTAGGGCTTAATATTCATCGATTTAGTGCCCTCAATGCATATTTTATGCTCATAACTGATGTTAAAACTTAATATACAACAATTAAGGCAAAAGAGTAGGGCAACGACACTACGAACCAAAAAGGAGAGGAAAAGTTTAAAAAGTGGAAGGAAAGCAAAAATGGTACTTGCCAAAGTCAATAGGCGAGTCACCAAGTGGACCTTCAGCTCACCTACAGTTCCAGCAGGCCAGCCCATGGAAAAACCAACTTAGCGATAGGATAAGAATATCGGCGATTTGTCGAAGTATTCGGCGATGCCAACTTAGCTTGCCAAAAGTTAAAAAAAGAGATGGTGCAAAGCCATATCAAAAAGGAGAGAAGAGGAGCATTTTACGCGTCGCTGACTAAGTCGGCGAGCCCAACCTACTAAGCCAAAAGTTATAGAACAATTGGTGAAAAGACAAGATAAAAAGGGCAAAAAAGAGAGCACTCTGTGCATCGTCGATTGTGTCATCGAGCCCGACTTACTTCGTTGATTGACTCTGATGCTGAAATTCTGGGAACGTATAAATGCAATTTTCAAAAGCAGAAAAGTAGTTCCCAAATTTTATACTTTTGGGGTTTTGATTTTCAAAATTCTGAGCATTGTTTTTACACTTTTTTAGTAGAGATTTAGGGTTTGTTTGATTTCTAGCTCAATTTTAAGCATTTGGAGACTTGTGGATTGTTACCAACCTGATGGAAAATTTTGTTGGTAACGATTTTTTTTTCTTTATTATATTTTGCTAAAAACCACATTCTTAGGGGTGTGATTATGTAGTTCAATTCATTAATTAGCTAATGATTGTTGTTAATTACTGATTTTTACTGTTGATTTGAAGTCCGTTCAATTAATAGTTTGTGTTTCAATTGAAGAATTATAGTTGCAAATGCAATTCTAGCCTAGTTCTCTACACTTGCTTGGAAAAGAAGTATTAGAGTTAAATTATTAGTTGATGATTGTATTGATTGCGTTGTCACGAATCTAGCTTGAGAAAGTAGGTTTGAATGCAATCTTACAAATCTAGCTTGAAAAAGTAGATTTATTAAGGTTATGGGTTGTTTATTTGTGTTGTCCTTGTTGAGGTTCGAAAGAACTCACTTTATTCGTAATAGTTGATTTAGAAATGGCTATTGCACCCAAGACCTAGCCTACCTACCAAGATTCAACGACTTTGAATAATTAGTAATCATCCATTACGCAAAATTAGCATTCAATTTATCACACTCCCAAGAAACCCTCTTTATTTTTTTACTCTCAGTTCTTCGTAGTTGTTAATTTGTTACCCAAATTCCCTCATTTGACATTTATTGTCAAAACTTCGTCATTTAATTAATTGTTGCAAAAATATCTACATCTACAAACGATTAGAACACCATTTTACTTCTTAATCAAATTCTTTACCGTGTCACTCCATGTGGGATCGACCTCAACTCTTTGTTGGGTTTATACTTGTTAGCGACCGCCTACACTTAGAATCAGATGAAGTGTAGTTGAGCGTTATCAGTCACCACGAAGAGGGGCGTGAATTTGGAAGATGATGATAAGTTGCATCATTTTAGTGCTATGGCTACTAGGTCTTTGGTGAAAAAGAAAGAGGATCCCAGAGCATTTATTATTCCTTGTACAATTGGTATCTTGCTCTTCCCCAAACTCTAGGTGACTTGGGTTCTAGCATTAATATTATGCCGCTACCGATACATAAAAACCTAGGCTTTGGAGCCCCCACACCGACTGCAATGCGGCTACTCATGACTGACAGAACTGTGAAGAGACCGATTGGGGCGGTTCAAGATGTCCTTGTGAAAGATGAGTCAATCATCATTCCGGCAAACTTTGTTATACTAGATTGTAAAGTGGATTTTTAGGTCTCCATCATCTTAGGGAGACCATTTCTAGTTACTGGGGTTTCATTGGTAGATAAAAGGGGTAGATGAAGTTGCATTTTAAAAATGAAGAGGTCATTTTTAACATCTACAGATCTATGAAGCATTTTTAGTGATCTTAAGGCGTTATCCGTAGTCAATCATACTATGGAGATAGTGCCGGAAGTGTCTATCCAGAAGAGTCTTGGTGTTGAGGCGTTAGCAGATGTAATTACGAATATTGATGAAGATGGTATAGATGAATATGATGAGTAAGTAGTTGCACTTGATGGAGTAAGTAGTTGCACTTGATGTTGCACAAAGAAGCTGTATCTTGACTTAAAGAATGATGAGTCATGGATTTCGACTCTTATAGGGATTAATATTCAAAGTTTTAGTGTCCTCAATGCCTATTTTATCTCTAAACTGATGTTAAAATGCTAATTTGCAACAAGGAAAGGACATTAGTGGGCAGGAGCGAAAAAGCTAAAGAAAAACAAGGCTGGTACTCACCAAAGCCACTCCGCGAGTCGCCGAGGGGACCTTCCGCTCGCCAAAAGTTCCAGCATGCGAGCCCATGGATAAGACCAACTCGTCGAGAAGATTGGTTTATCGGCAAAGCACTGAATTGATCGTTGATGGAAACTTCGATGGCCTAAAGTCATAGAAGAGAGGCGGTGAAAGGCTAAGCCAAGAAGGTGATGGAAAGGAGCATTCGGAGCCTCACCGACCAGGTCGGCGAAGCCCGACTTGTTTTTCCGATTGACTCTGAAGATGAAATTCGGGGAACGTATAAATGCAAATTTTAAAAGAAGAAAAGTAGTTCCCACATTGTGCAGTTTTGGTTTTATGATCCTCAAAATTCTAAACATTGTTTTTACACTTTTTTAGTACAGATTTAGGGTTGGTTTTGATTTCGAGCTTTAATTGGAGCATTTGAAGACTTCTGGATTGTTTCCCAATCTGATGGAAAACATAGTTGGTAACAATTTCTTGCTCTTTATGATGTTTGGCTAAAACCCCTATTCTTGGGGCTGTGATTATGCAATTAATTATTTCAATTAGCTTATGGTGTTAGTATTTACTAATTTTATTGTTGATTTGAAGTGAATTCAAATAATAGTTGAGTTTTAATTGATGTATTGTAGTTGCAAATATAATTCTAATTTAGCATTCTAAGCTTGCTTGAGAAAGAAGTATTAGAGTTAAAACTATTACTTGATGATTGTAGTGATTGGGTTATTTTAGACTTAGCTTGAGAAAGTGATAGTAGATTGTTTGAGGTATTGGGTTGTTTATATGTGTTATGCTTGTCGAGGTTCGAGACAACTCGCTTGATTCGTGATAGTTGATTGAGAAACGGCTTTTTAACCTAAAGCCTAGCCTACCCACTATGATTCATCTATTTTTAGTAAATAATAATCACCCATTTTGCGAAATTGGCTTTCAATTGATCACACTACCAAGAACTACTCTCTACTTGTTTTCTCGCGGTTGTTCGTAGTTGTTAATTGTTCAATCAAAACCCCCCATTTGACATTAATTGTCAACCCCTTTTCATTCATTTTATTGTTTCGAAAATGTCTACATCTACAAATGATTAGAACACCATTTTACTTCGTAATTGAATTCTTTACCGTATCACTCCCTGTGGGATCGACCTTAACTCTTAGTTGGGTTTACACTTGTTAGCGACCGCCTACACTTAGAATTGGATGAAGTGTAGTTAAGCGTTATAAAAAATGGTACCGCTGCCGGGGAGTGGTCTTTAGAATTCTTTTAGTAAAGTTTAGTTGTGAATTGATTTTGTTATAGTTGAATCAACTTATTTTTGTTGTTTGTTGGCTGCTCTTTAACATATGAAGAGATGAGTTTTAACGAGAGAAATACTAGCCAACTTGGGCACAATGATGTCATCGGTAACTTGTACGATGTCAATGAAGATCAGTTGGGAAGTGCAGGTGTTATTCTATTGCCTCCGACTGTGGGCAATGCGGTGTTTCATGTGACTAGAACTTGTTGCAGTTTTTGCAAATAAATTGTCTCTTTGGAGGTCTTGCTACTGAGGATCCTCATGACCACATCCAAAACTCTATGGATGTGTGTGGGCCATTTTCTTTCAAGAATATAACTCAGGAGTCGATCTGACTTCCTTAGTTTCCCTTTTCTCTAATGGGTGAGGCAACAAAGGGGTTACCCAACTTACCAAGGGAATCAAATACTTCTTGGGAGGAGCTCACTGATGCATTTAATGTAAGGTTTTTCCCTCCCTCGTAGATGGTAACATTGAGGGATAACATTCAGACCTTTAAGCGAGTGGATGGTGAACCTATTCATGAGACATTGTTGAGGTTTCAGAAATTGCTACTCCAATATCCAAATCATGGACTCCCGAACAATGTGTTGCTACAATATTTCTATCGGAGCCTAGATTCAATCAACAAGGGTGTGGCAGACCAGCTCGTTCGAGGAGGAATCATGCAACAACCATTTGACATAGAATCTACTATTCTTGATGAGATGAAAAAAATCAACCGTGCTTGGTACACTAGAGCTGATCAAGTGTCCCCTCTGAAATTTGGGTTGACAAAGGAACATATGGAAAAGAACGAAGAGCGGGATGAAAACATTGCAAAGATGATGACCCAAATGGACCTATTGACAACACACGTCATGGGAAGTGGTTCTAAGGCTGTGAATGCGATCGAAGTTAATGGAGTAAATCCTGATGAAGCGCACTTTGAAGCTATGTACAATGAAGAGGTACATTTCTTAGCAAATCAGGGAGGAGTTTTCCGTCTGAACTATCCAAGGCCGGGCAGGAATCAAGGTTTGATTAACAAATGCAATGACTGTTGGAGAGACCAAGATAGGGAATGGCATGACCGTGGTAAAAATCGCAGAGAGAGGGACGGTGACAAAGAACGGTATGTACCTCCCCATGAAGGGCAAAAGCCAAAAGATCCAAGGGCAGATCCTGAAAATTTCCGTACCAAAGATATGCTTGTACGCATTCTCAACAAATTGGAAGGCTCGAACAAGGTGCTAAAGGAAATGAAAGTTGACATCTCTTCTCTTAACCAAACAGTTACCTCACATTCGGTATTAATTAAGCAGCTGTAAACCCAGATGGGTCAGATCTTGACTCATTTAAATCCATGACCAAAAGAAGAATTATCGAGTGATACCATGGTTAACCCAAAGAATGAAACTTGAAAGCATGTCTTCGTTGTGCCATGACATTAAATAAGGTGCTTCTTGGGAGGAAACCCAAGTTTTAAATTTTCAATTTTGTTATATGAATAAATATTGTTGGATGTACTGGATGAAAATTAAAAATTTTGGAAAAATTGGTAATTAGGCGAGCTCTGTTACCTTTCGGTGAGTCGCCGAACAGGTCGGCGAGCCCGATTTTGATTGCTGTATTGACCAACCAAAGCGTCAGAGTTTTGTGAACTTCGGTGGGTAAAAGTGCCATTCGGGGCATCGCTAAGTGGGTCGGCAACACAAGTGACATCACCAATCGAGGCACGAACTGAAGGGTTAAAAGGGTTTCCAACTGTTTTAAATTCAAAACTATCCTTTATTTTGCATTTTTCGACTCTTGCACTCTTACAATTCAAATTTAGATCATAATTTGCTTGTTATTTTTGTGTAGGGATCATTTGCTCGGGGTAGATTTGCATTTTGCTTCTGTATTTGCTCGCCTGTCTGTCGGTTTCTGTCTATTTTGAGGTTGGCGTCCAGAACTTGACTTGATTTATGGTCGTTTGTGATGCATGCTCGTAGTATTGTTGCATCTATTTCCTAATCTTGCATAGTTGGTTGATTTTTAATTAAGGGCTACGGTAGTATCATGTTTACTTTTGTGTTTTAGCCCATAATTGTTGAATTCCGTGTTTAAATTAATTGAAATAGGGGGTGTGTAATGGTTGTATGTTGCGTCTTGTGAGGGTGAAGTCTAAGTAACCAGAATTGTACCAATGACTTAAAAAAATAATTATCAATGATAGAGCGGGTGAGGTCAT
Organism: Solanum etuberosum; assembly: GCA_029582245.1. Lineage (NCBI taxonomy): Eukaryota > Viridiplantae > Streptophyta > Magnoliopsida > Solanales > Solanaceae > Solanum > Solanum etuberosum. The sequence goes on along the minus strand of JAJONR010001816.1, from coordinate 30,264 downwards.
TCTCAAAGGAAAAAAGACGTTGAATTAGTCAATTTTAGACAAATCGGGGAAGTTTGAGTACTCGGGGACATAATTGATGTGGGTTTGGGTTTAATTGCATAGAATAGGGCTTTAATTTCATTATCGTGGGCTGTGTGTTGAAAATTAAAGGTCGGGGTCAAAATAGCACGAGAGACTAGTCGGCGAGCTTAGTCGAGCTCACCCAATGGCACAACAGGTTTCCAAATGCTTGAGCTATCCGAATGTCTTTGAGATCGCCCTTTGTCAGCCCCTATTTTGATAAATCATTCTGTAACATTCACGAGCTACCTTTGATTCGCCGAGTGACCCTGGACTTCGCTGATTTTGTGCAATTTTGTTCTGTAAATTTCGGCGAGCCCGACATATCTCGCCGAATGACTTCATTGACTCGCCAAACTAGACGGCATTTTTTTCTGCAAGTTTTAAAATATGATATTTTGTTGACCTGTTTCTAACGTATTGGTTTGTGATGTGTTGTTTTGCAGATATGGCTTACCAAAATTTCCCGGTAGAATCAACCACCTCGAAAGAGAGCACGGGGAATAGTTATTACTAACGGTACTTTTCCGCCACAAGTAACACAACCCAAACTTCCTCTGACAGCGGGGTGATGAGTTCGAGATTTGGACTCATTTAGGGATTTTTTTTGATTGATTTAGTGTCCTCAAATGCCTAATTTATGCTATAAACTGATGTTAATGCCTTGATTTTCAGGTATATGGATTAAGGAGCAAAACAAGAACACTAAAAGGCAAAGAGGAACAAAACAAGCTGAAGAAAATAAAGAAGGGCGCCTGAAGATCGCCAAGAGCACTGGGCGTGTCGTCGAGTGGCTAATCTCACCGCCTAAAGTTCCAGTGTGCCAAGCCTTGAAGGAAGAAACCAAGTCGGCGACGAAAATGAGCAGTCGGCGAATCGTCGAGTCATTCCGTGAAGGACAGATAGATCACCCAAAGTTACAGACCTCAAGGATGCTGAATCCTACGGCGAAAAGGCGATGGAAGAGGTCAAAGGGCGGCTCGCTGAGTGGTTCGGCGAGCCCGACTTACTTCGCCGAGTGGGCATTCGTGGCTTATTTTTGGCGACTATAAATTACATTTTGAACATTAATTTAATATCAAATTTTTTAATCCATCTTAGTGTAGAACAGTTTTCTCTGAAATTTCTAAGTAGACTTGAAGGTTTTGAGACTCAATTTGGAGATTTTGCAAGTGGGTTTCAAATTTTCATCGAATTGAAGCATTGTAAAGCTTGAATTCCTCTTACCAAGTAAATGACTAATCGATTGGGGAGCAGTTTTTTTATCTTTTTATGATGGTCGGCTAAAACCCCAACTCTTGGGGTGTGATCATGTGATTATGGGTTGAATTAGTGTGTGGGTATTGTTAATTACCAGTTTAAATGTTATTTTGAAATGGGTTTAATCATTAATTGTGGTTTAATTTATGAATTGTAGTTGAAAATACAGTTCTATTTTAGAGTTCTTGGCTTGCTCGAGAGAGAGGTTTTAGAACTAAAATTATTGATTAATGATTGGTATGTATTGGGTTGATTTGGGTTCAGCTCGAGAGAGTGAATCCTAAACCCAGTCCTACCCGTCATGCTTGAGATAGAAGATGTATTATGGTTTTGGGCTATTCTTAATTGCTATGCTTGTTGATGTTCGAGAGAAATCACTTAAAGTAGAATAGTTGTTTCAGAGAAAGCTAATTCAATTATAGTTTAGCCTACCCACTGATATTTAGTTGTTTACTACTAGTTTCAATTACCCATATATCGAAATTTACCTCTAATCGATCACATCCCGAAAATTTCTCTTCTTATTGTTATCTAATTGCTATTTCACTGCTTTGTAGTTGATAACTGCAAATCAAAACCCCCATCTAACATTTGATGTCACCACTTTGATTTGTAATGTGTAATTTTCCTGTAATATCTATTCCTATAGCTAGTTAGATCACATTTGTACTTCATAGTTGAATTTGAACACGTACCGCTCCCTGTGGGATTCGACCCCAACTCAATTATTGAGTTTATACTGCTTAACGATCGTTTGCAACTAGAATTGGATGTGTTTGAAACGTTAATCAAAATTGCGCCGCTGCCGGGGAGTGGTGTTGTTTGAAATTCTTTTATTGAAGTTGAATTGTGATCTTTGTAGTTATAGTTGAATCTACTTATTTTTGTTTTTGGTTTTGTGTTGTTTGTGTAAAACATAGAAGGAGATGAGCGTCAACAGAAGTAATGGTAGCCAAGTGGGCCACCAAGATGACATTGGAAATCTCAATGATGTCAATGACCCAAACCAAATGGGTGGTGTTGGTGCCATTCGTTTACCTCCAGCTGAAGGAAACGTTGTTTTCCGGATAACAAGCACAATGCTTGAGCTCCTCCAATTGAAGGGACTATTTGGGGGGCTGGCGCATGAGGATCCAAATGAGCATATCATGAATTTTGTTAATGTTTGTGGGCCGTTCTCATTTAAGAACATATCGCTAGAATCGGTTCGTCTCAGGTTGTTTCCATTCTCTTTGATGGGTGAAGCGACTAAATTATTTGCTGAGTTACCAAGGGACTCTACCACCTTATGGGATGAGCTGACCATAACATTTCTAGTGCGATTCTTTCCCCTATCGAAGATGATGACTCTAAGGGATGGAATCCAACGTTTCGAACGCTTGGAAGGTGAGCCAATCCATGAGACATGGCTGAGATTTAAGAAGATGGTGTTTCAATGCCCAACTCATGGACTTCCTGATAATGTGTTGCTGTAATATTTCTATAGAAGGCTTGATTCGGTAAACAAAGGAGTGGCTGACCAACTTTCTCTGGGTCGCATAATGCAACAACCCTACGCAATAGCTTGCCAACTCCTTGATTGCATGACCAAGATAAACAGAGCATTGTATACTCGAGAAGACCAACTCTCTCCTCTCACTTATCAATTGACAAAAGAGCAGATCGAAAAAGATCAAGAGAGAGACCAGAACATGGCTAAAATAATGACTCAGCTGGATATCTTGGCTAAGAATGTCATGGGTGCCGGTTCAAAGAGTGTCAATGTTGTGGGTGTTTGTGGAGTAAACCCCGATGATGCAAGGTTTGAAGCACTGTACAATGAGGAAGTGAACTTCCTAGCTAACCAAGATGGATGTTATCGTGCTAACTACCCAAGGCCGGGTGGAAACCAAGGATGGAATAGAGATGAGGGATGGAGAGACTGTGACAGAGAATGGTGTGACCGGAATGCCACTTGGAAGGATAGAGAAGGGGAGAAGGATAGGTATGTTCCTCCCCACGAGCGTCAAAAGCCCAAAGATTCTGAGGGTGGCCGCACTGAAGATATGGTCTCACGCATTCTCACAAAAGTTTAAGGGTCCGATAAAGTATTGAAAGAGATGAAAGAGGATCTTTCGACTCTGAACCAAACAGTGACCTCTCACTCAGTCTCTATTAAGTAAGTGGAGACCCAAATGGGTCAAATTTCTTCACATCTGAATCCAAGACAACAAGGGGGATTGCCTAGTGATACAATGGCAAACCCCAAGAATAAAGCTTAAATGGGTATTTTCGTCATGCCACGACGTTAACTAGGGCGCTTCTTGGGAGGCAACCCAAGTTTTTAATGCTTTAAGTTTGATTTTGAATAATGGGTGTTGATTGTGTAGGTTAAAAAGTGGAGTGTGTTTGAGAATGTGCAATTTGGCGAGCCATAAAGTCCAGTCGGTGTCTCGCTGAAAAGGTCGGCGAGCCCGACTTGGACCACCGTTGGACAAACAAAACTTTAGGTGGAGGTCTGTAAAACTCGGCGGGCCAATTAATTAATCGGCGACTCACCGAACAGGTCAGCGAGCCCAATTTTATCCATCATTTGGACCCCCAAGATAACTGGGAGTCCTATAAAACTCGGAGAAGTAAGTTACCACTTGGCGTGAACGACTTACACCGCTGAAAGAGCCACAAACTGAAAGGTTTTTAAGGGCCAAACGATTTAAAATTTCAAAATCTTTCATATTCTCCCATTTCTAACCCCGTACACTCACACCCGAACATTTGATTTCCCATATTTTTGCTATTTTACTTGCTTTGTGCTCTTGATCTCATGTTTGGACTTGGATTGCATTGCTACCTAGCTTATCAAATTCTAAATTCGGCATTCAGGTTGGTTTTCCAAACCCCGAACTCTTGATTAGTGGTTGAACTCGAATGCATTCGATAAATTGTGTTTTTTTGTGTTGGATATGTGCTTAAATCATGTTTGATGTGGTTGATTGCTTATTTAGTGTTTTGAAATTGCGCCTAATTGCTTAAAAAGATGATTTCCGAGTTTCGTGTGTTAAAATTGATTCTAAATCGTTGGGTTGCGGTTATTTTATGTTGGGTCTCGTTGGGTGAAGTCTAAGTAACCCCCAATTGTGCTAAATGATGTACTTTGCCCTATGATGGAGCGTTTCACGTCATTCTTAAGGGCAAAAGTCATCAAATGGCTAATTTTGGCCAAATCAGGGTTGAAATTTGGCACGTTGGGCAGTTTGGCGAGCTGGGTCGAGTTCGCCGAATAGTTCGGCGATTCGCCAAATAGTTCGGCGGTTCACCAACGTCCCCCTTGATTGCCCTTAATTTCATAAATTGGCTTAGTTAGAGTCTTTAACTTTCGGTGGGAAGCCTGAGCTCACCGAGTTCACTCGGCGACTCACCGTATGTTTCCTTTGATCGCCCTTTCTGTGCCCCTAACCCCTAAAACACACTGTTAATTTAAGCGGGCTAGTCTGAGCTCACCGAGTGATGTCGGCGATTCACCGAAGGGCTCTACACATCACTGACCTGCCTTGTTTCTGAAAACTTTATGAGCTGGTCCTTTCGGTGAGCCCGATCTGGCTCACCTAAGTGACTCGGCAACTCGCCGACAGGTTTGACGAGTCTTTCTACAACTTTCTTGAAGGATTTCTAATATTTTTTTATGTGTTTTGGAGATATGGCCAGACCCAAAGTATCAGGAAGAGACATGCCGCCCCGCAAGCGGGCAAGAGGAGTCAAAATCACTGAGGGAGCAGCTGCTTCCAAAGCAAAGGCAACTGCTTAATAGTCGAATTTGAACATGTACCGCTCCCAGTGGGATTTGACCCCAACTCAATTGTTTGGTTTTATACTGCTTAACGATCATTTGCATCTAGAATTGGATGAGGTGTGCTTGAAACGTTAATCAGGGGGAAGGGCACTAGCAAAGGGAAGGGTCTTGAGGAGCCAAGTCCGGTTGAGGATATCTCCAATAGAATGGGGATCTATGACACCTACCTCACCACATCAGAATCTGAAAGTGACAATAACTCGGGGTCTAGATCACGAACATCTGTATCCGATCCTGATGATGATCAGACTCTTCAGACGAGGCGAGCTGAGCTGCGCTCTAAAGCGCAGCATGATCTGGCTAGAATAACGGTTACTCTAACACCTCTTCCACCGCCAACACAGACTGTTGAGCAGGCACCACCAGTTCCCCTGGCATAGGCATCTCCACCTTCACCGCTGAACGGACTTATGATTGCCGGGTTGAGGATGATATTTGAAGAAAAGAGGTTATCTACGGATGGAGTGGTGGAGAGGTATCCAGAAGTGTGGAACACCATTAAGTTCCACAAGTTTGAAAAATTTACACAGCCCCGAGGTTTATACATACCTTCCTAGGTCCAAGAGTTTTATACAGAATATGGGAGGCTAGTTCAAAATGGGAAAAATAAGGCTAGCTCATTCGCATTGGTTGATCATGTGGTGGTGCATGGTAAAAAGGTGAAATGCAGCAGTACAAACATTAATGAGGTGTTGGGGTGTACTATGAATGTAATCCACTTCTTGGTGGTTCGGATACTAAAGAAGACCCTTGATGACCTAAATGGGTGGTTGGCTCATTTGACTTCCAAAATCAAACAACTCTGGATCGAGCTAGGGGTCTTGATTGAGAAGAAGGACCTGAATGTACTACGCAATATTGGTTTGGATTCATTAGAAGCACATTGATACCTTCCCAGAATGAGTCCATACTCTGGCATCCTAAGGCAGCTTTGTTGGGATCCATTATTTACCGGGATAGACTCAATCTCGGGTTGATTATTGAGCAAGAGATGGCCATGCGGGCAAAGTAGATCTCGACATCACTTCCTTTCCAAGTGTTGATCACAGAGTTGTGCCCGAGTGCTCGAGAGCCATTTGTGGCGAAGATGGATATGGAAGTTATTCCCACTTCCTCTAGTGACATCCAGAGGATTGAGGCCGAGTACACTAGGGATGAGGCTGAGAGGAGGAGTGTAGCATTTGTGGACACTTCCCCGGTTGTTGATGTGGAGATGCTAGAGACAGATGCAACCCCACCCACTCAGGATGGTGAGCCTTCAGGTACTCCTAGCACTTCTACTACTGCCCCTTATTTGTCTGTTGCTAGTGCTACTACTACTATTGCTGCTGCCCGTCCCCTATTGAAATAGGCGATTCTATACAAGATGTCCCATCTAGCCCAATCTGCTGATGTACGTGCTTCCTGGGTAGAGGCAGTTGTCCACAGACTGATTGAGAGGGCCATTGATGCTTCCCTAGCTCCTATCCGAGCCGAGTTTTGAGAGAACCGGGAGTTGATCACTGCATATATCCTAGCTTTAGATGCGCTCACGGTGCGAGTGGAGGCATGTGAGCAGGGTGGACGCCAGTCGGCTGATGTAATGGCCTTTAGAGGTGATGTTGCTGGTTTGAGACGTGACGAGGATGAGCTCAAATCCACGGATCTGTCTATGTTTTTTGGCTGTGGACCTTCCCGAGGTTCTGAGTGTAGAGTTGCCAGCCATTTAGGAGACCCCTCTAGCTACTACCACCGGAGATGCTTCTATGGCTGATAATTATTCTGAGTCTGATGCTCCTGAGACTGATGAGGGGGAGATTGGCCCACGTGATGCAGCGCTGTATGATGACCTGGAGGACCTAGGGGGCCCGATGGTACAGAAAACCATGGAGGCCTCTCTCCGAGACATGTCGATGGTTGGTTCTAGTGGATCAAAGGATGGAGATGATCCGGGAACTGATACCCAGATTGAGAGAGCCCCAGATATGCAGAGTTCACCTCAGGCTTAGCCTGACATGGGGATCTTAACTCTCTTTTAGTTTTTTTTTGAGACTTTTTATTTCTTTTGCATTGAGGACAATGGTAGGCTTTGTTTGGCGGGGTGAGGTATCTTCATACCTGCCTCTTTTGTGAATATTGGTTTTGATAGCTTGTTCTAAATGCTTATTTTCTTTTTGTGACTATTGGGTTTTGAGTTTTAATGTGAATGTTGGTTTTTGATCCAAATTAAAATTTTACCTCTTGATATTTGTGAATGTGGTTGTTCACTTGCATATTTGAGTATCGGTTGCGATCAATATCGATGACTTGAATACTGTGGTTGATTGAACGATATGTTTGTGCAATTCCAATGTGGCAAATTTGAGTTGCATAAGTCATGTGGGAACTATTAGCAAATCATTGTGACTGGTCGATTGTTGAAATAAATATTGTGATGATCGTTGTACGCGAGCTAAATTTGTACAGTCTTGATTGATGATTGTGTTGAATGCCGTGTGTGGTTATATTGTATTGAAATATGTGCTTGGTAATACCTAGAACTTGCCCCGTTAGTCCAATAGACAAATATAGGTCAATGATAGAAATGATCTTACGCATAAGTTTTGGAGAGTGAACCAAATTGCTACTATACCTCTTTGTGATTATCTTGTGAGAGTGTGAACCTAGCTTGGCACCATTTGAGCCTAACCTTTTCTTTGGATGACACATGAATGCATTTTATTGCTTTCCCCATCACCTAAACCTTCATGAAGCATTGGTCCATTTGAATAGCCAACTTAGGTCAAAACCTAAGTTGGGAGTATGGTGAAAAATGAGAAAAGTCAAGAAGCTTTCCAAAAATCTACCCTTGATGGATTGTGTTGAATAAGATGGAAACCCTCCATATAAAAATAAGAGAGAAGAAAAGCAAAACAAGAAAAAGATTGAAAAAAAATGTTGCAATGAATCTTTTGCAATGGATAAAAGAAAAGGGGTGTCCAATTAATCATGCTTAATAGAACTTAGGGTGGATTGTGAAAATAAAAAAGAGTGAAAGAAAAGGAGAAAAAGTGAAATGCAAGCCATGCTTCATGAAGGTAGAAGTCACTATGCCAAAATCATCATACCTTTACCCTTAGCCCCGTTACAATCATTGAAAGACCTTACTAATCTTGATTCAGCTTAATGTCATGTTGATTGGAAAATACGGGCAAGCCTATGGGTAGAATCATGCATGTGTTTATCTTTGATAGTGTGAGTGTTGATTTTGATTCCTTAATTCTTAATTTTTGATGAGCTTTGTGTGGGCATGGAATCATTCTTGACGTGAAGGCATTCAAATACTTTTTTTGAGCTTGAGTTTGTATTTGAATTAAGCATTGTGAGCTTGATTTCTATTTGATGATGACTAGTCATAGTTTGAAACATGTAGTGCACAATTGAACATTGAATTGATAGATTGAACCTCGTGTGCATTCATGTTGAGTCTTGGGTAACACTATTTGTAGACAACTCAGTTGAACTGATTGATCTTGTATTTTGCTTGAGGACAAACAAAAGTTTAAGTTGGGGGTGTTGATGAGTTGGGGATTTTGACTCATTTCGGGCTTAATATTCAAAGTTTTAGTGTCCTCAATTCCTATTTTATGCTCTAAACTGATGTCAAAATGCTAATTTGCAGCAAGGAAGGCAAAAGATCAAGCCAAGGACATTACGAAGAAAAAAGGAGAGAAAAAGTTGAAGAAGCTAAAAAAAAACAAGGCTGGTACTCGCCAAAGCTACTCGGTGAGTCACCGAGTGGACCTTCAGCTCACCAAAAGTTCTAGCATGCCAGCCGATAAATAAGACCAACTCGGTGAGAAGATTGGTGTTTCGGGGAAGCATCGAATGGATCAGCGATTGTACCTTCGATCGCGTAAAGTCACAAAAGAGAGGTGGTGAAAGTCTATGCTAAGAAGGCGATAGGAAGGAGCGTTCAGCGGGTCGCCGAACAGGTCAACGAAGCACGACTTATTTCATCGAATGACTCCAAAGCTGAAATTCTTGGAACGTTAGGGACCACCTACACTTAGAATCGGATGAAGTGTAGTTGAGAGTTATCAAATAATTGAGACACTCCACCTTCACGACCATCTGTTGAGGAGCTTCTGAAGTTGGAGCTGAAGCCTCTTCCATCTCATTAGAGGTATGTGTTTCTAGGCCAAAATAGTACTTTGCCTGTTATTATTCCTGCTGACTTGAATGAAAGGCGAGTAGAGTCGTTGATATCAGTTTGAAGCGATTCAAATAGGCCATTAGATGGACTATTGCTGACATTATTGGAATCCCACCAGGTATCTGTACTCACAAAATTCAACTTATACCGGATAGAAAGCCAAGTATTGAGCACCAAAGAATATTGGATCCACCTGTGCAAGAGGTTTTTAAGAAAGAAATCATCAAGTGGTTGGATTCTGGAGTAGTATATACTATTGCTGATAGTAGGTAGGTATGTCCAGTGCAATGTGTGTGAAAGAAGAGAGGAATCACTGTGGTACCTAATGCAAAGAATGAGCTCGTTCCAATGAGGCCGGTGACAAGGTGGAGAGTTTGTATGGATTATTGTATGTTGAATGTGTGGACTGAAAAAGATCACTTCCCGATGCCATTCATGGATCAAATGCTAGATTGTCTTGTAGGAAAGGGTTGGTATTATTTTCTTGATGGGTATTCGGGTTACAATCAGATCCTATAGATCCATAAGACCAAGAGAAGACCATTTGCACTTCTCCTTATGAGACTTTTTCTTTCAAAAGGATGTCATTTGGGTTGTGTAATGCGCCGACGACTTTTCAGTATTGCATGATCTCTATATTTTTTGATATGGTGGAGGACACAATTGAGGTATTTATGGATGATTTCTCTGTAGTTGGTGATTAATTTGATAATTGTATGGTTCATTTAGGTGAAGTGGTGAAACACTCTGAAGAGTGCAATCTTGTGCTCAATTGAGAAAATGTCACTGTATGGTAAAAGAAGTATAGTTCTGGGTCATCAAATTTCGTGGAAAGGAATTGAAGTTAATAGAGCAAAAGTTGATGCAATAGAAAAACTACCCCACATATCTCTGTAAATGTGCTAGAAATTTTCTAGGGCATGCAGGTTTCTATAAGAGGTTCATAAAGGATTTCTTGAAAATTGCACACTGATTGTGCAAACTTCTCAAAAAGGAGACTAAGTTTAAAGTTAATGATGCTTGTTTGAAAGCATTTGAGGGGTTGAAAGGGAAGTTGAATTCCGCACCAATCATTATTTCACCGGATTGGGGACAACCATTTTAAGTGATATGAGATGCAAGTAGCACTTGGCGTAGTATTAGGGCAGAGGCGAGAGAAGATCCATAATCCTATATACCATGCGAGCAAAGCTTTGAATGTTGCTCAAAAGAACTATACTTTTACTTAACAACAATTGCTTGCAGTAGTCTTCGCGTTTGAGAAGTTCAGATCCTATTTTCTTGGCACTAAAGTTATTGTACATACAGATCATTTGGCATTGAGGTATTTTATGGCAAACAAGGATGCAAAACCAAGACTAATGAGTTGTGTACTATTGTTGCAAGAATTCTAATTTGTAGTGAAATTTAGAAAGGGAACAGAAAACCAAGATGTTGATCACCTGTCCAGATTAGAAGAAGAGGCTATGATAAACTTATCAGATGGAGTTGAGATAAATGAAGCATTCCCCAATAAACAAGTATTGGTTGCTTCTTTTGACCTTATTCCTTGGTTCACAGATTTTGCCAATTATTTGGCTAGTGATTTGGTGCCTTCGGATCTATCATTTCCTCAAAGAAGAAAATTCATTTCTGATGTGAAGAATTTTTTTTGGCAAGAGCCTTACTTATTTCGTATTTGTGCTTATGGGATTATTCGTCGTTGTGTGCCCGAGGTTGAAATGATGATAATAATAGAGGCGCGTCATTCATCTCCTGTTGGTGGGCACCATAGTGGTATCCAGACTGCTCATAAAATCTTACAGTGTGGGTATTACTGGCCTACTATCCACCAAGATACTCATGACTTCGCCAAGTCTTGTGATCATTTTTAACAGAAGGAGGAATTTCAAGTAAGCAAGAACTCCCAATGAATCTGATACTAGTGATTGAGTTGTTTGATGTTTGGGGTCTTGACTTCATGGGTCTGTTTGGGAGCTCGAATGAGATGAAGTATATTCTTGTAGAGGTTGACTATATATCTAAATGGGTGGAAGCTGTTGCGCTTTCTAACAATGCAGGAAAGAGTGTCACTGCATTTTTGAAAAAGAATATTTTCTCCTGATTTGGTACACATAGGGAAATTATTAGCGATGGAGTTTCTCACTTTTGTAATAAGTTATTCAATGAGTTGCTTAAGAAGTATGGTGTTCTTCACAGCGTAGAAACCCTTTATCATCTGCAGTCTAGTGGGGAAGTTGAAGTGTCAAATAGAGAGATTAAGCAACTCCTTGCTAAGACTGTGAATGCAAACAAAACTGATTGGTCAAGAAGGCTTGATGATGCTGTAACACCTCGGAAATCTAGTAGTCTAAGCTATGGCTAAGTGTAGGTCAAGAGCCAAGGAAGGGAAGTTTGGACAAGCCTTCACCAAGAACTGCCTCACCTTCCATGGACAACATGAGGCCTCGTGGTAGGGACCACGGGCTGTGATAATGCTCGTGGTAGGCTAGGTAGTAGCTAGGCTACACTGCCCAAAATAGCCTCCTCCACACAGGCCACTTCACAACTCGTGAAGGCCTTGACGCGTCGTGGGAGGGGTCGTGGTTATGATTTAGATTTTAGGAGTTAAGGTGGTAGTTGCCAAGCCAATGGTTCATGACCACGAGAGGCACCACAGATCGTGGTAGGAACCACGGCTCGTGGAGCCTCACGTGAAGAGGAGGTAGACCACTATAAGTTAGGGTCTTATGGGTCTTTTCCGGTTTTAGTTAGATTAATACTATATCGTTTTACCCAAGCCTAGGACCCCTACATAAGTCATTTTAATCCCGAAAACTCACCCATTCAAGTCATTATTTCCAAAACCGAACATAAATCCCAAAGTCTTCCGCTCAAATATTTCTCTCTCTAGAACTTGAAGAAGAAGAATCGGTTGGAGCTAGGATCAAGGTCAAGTCTCAATTCCTCAAGCATTTGTGGGCTTTGTTATCAAGGTATGATGGATTTTCATCCATGCAATCCTTTTTTTCATGGAGTCCCTAAGATTCCCCAACTGAAAAGATGAAAGTCCTCAATTTGAGTTAGGATTTTCTTCCAATGTTGTGGGTATTGATGAATGTTAATCCAATTGACTGGATTATGACTGTTTATGATTCAATTGATAGGATTACATTGTTTTAGTATAAATTTACATGTACCCATGCCTAACCCATGTCTAGAAATATGAAATTGATGTTCATGGGTTTTAGGCCATGAAAGGAGAAATTGTGGGTTTAGATGTATTCAATCTAGGATTGATGAGATACATTAGAATTGAAGTTTATATAATGAATCATGATTAGTATTGCTTTGAGATTGAAGCTTATGAGATGATTATGATGTTGAATTGCTTGAGAGTGAAGCATATAGAATGACTACGAGATATAATGCTTTGAGAGTAAAGCTTATGATTGTCAATTGTTGATTATTGATGCCATTGTTGTGGAAGAGATAGTTCCCACATTGAATGTGAAAGGTTTTCTCACATTGAATGAATATAGGTTGAAAGGATTGCTCACCTAAAATGAATCTAATGCTAAAGACTAAGAAATTTATGAGGCTAGAGGTTCTTACCCATGATCTCTAAATGAGATGGTTATGAGGCGATTACTCGTATTCCCAAGAATATAATAAAGAGGCGATTGCCCTTATTCCTCAAAGTTGAACAAGAGGAAAATCCCCACGTTCTTAAGATATGATTGGGACAAGAGGCGAGTACCCATGATCCCTATAGATTTACAAGAGATGAATACCAATGTCACATGTTGTTGGACTAGAGGCGAGTACCGATGATCCATATGTGAAGAAGGAATAGAGGCGACTACCCATGTTCCTTTATAGTAAGGCAATAGGTGATTCCCCATGTCTATAAAAGCTAAGCTCGACTATGTTATGATAAATGATGAGCTTGGATTGTTGCTTGATTTTCCTTCCATGATGAATATAGGTTTATTTGAGGTTACGTCAAGAAGTATTCCTCTTATGTTGATATGATATATTATGTGCATTGATTATGCTTTATGACCTATATTGTCTAACTCTTATGTTTATGTTGATGTTCATGCTAGCTATCATATTTAGTACATGTTTGTACTGACACATATTCTTGCCTACATTTCTTATCCAAATGTAGGGTCCGGCGATCTCGACTCTCATCCCTGTGGCTAGGATCTTATTAGAGCAAGACATGAAGATTGGTGAGTCCTCATAGTATTCGAGAATTTGGCCACCATTTCTCTTATGTTCTTTCATGTTATGTTTTGAACAATATTGTATGGGTTGTGTCCCAAGATATTCATGTTTTAGATGGTTTGAGACAAAGTGTAATAGACTTCCGCTTTTGATATAAAACTTTGATATTGGTTGAAAAATGTTTTAAATTTCCGCTCATTTCTATTATCTTATGTTTTGAAAGCTAAGTGGCTTATATGAGGCCTCTCGGGGTCTTAGATGCCATGTTACATCTAGGGTGTACCCCTGGGTCGTGATAGATGCTCTATGGGCCTACTGCACTATATTCAAGACTTCCATATGTATGTCCCCTTACCAACTTGTATAAGGAAAATCTCGTCATTGGCCTGTAGAGTTGGAGCACAAAGCGATGTGGGCACTTAAGAAGATGAAGTTGGATTGGGGTGCCGCATCAAGTCAAAGATTGAACGAGATGAATGAGCTCGATGATTTTCTCCTAAAGGCATATGAAAGTTCAGCCTTGTACAAAAAGAAGATGAAGATCTATCAAAATCAAAAGATTGAAAAACGCGAATTTGTTCCTGGTGATTTAGTACTCTTATTCAACTCAAGGTTGCGCTTATTTTCTCGCAAGCTCAAGTCCAAGTGGACTGGGCCATTCAAAGTGACACAAGTGTTCCCACACGAGCGGTTGAACTTGAGAATAATGAAGGAGCGAGGTTCAAGGTGAACGATGAACGGATATAGATCTACTTGGGCAGATATGAGAATGTCAATGAGGTGATAAAAAGATGGAGCCATGATGAACTTTGAGTAATCAAGATGTCTGCATCGTGCCGCTACGTTAAATCAGATGCTACTTGGGAGGCAACCCAAGATGTAAAATCTAGCCAATTTTTAGGAGTTTTATTGATTTTTATGAATTCTGACTATTTTCTATTGAAATTTATTGTTTTTGAGACTTAGTATTTGCTAGACTAGGGTAGAATATGGTCCGTGTCTAAAAAGAGTCAAGAAAATTTAAAAAGGAAGTCCTAATTTTTGCTGCACATTGCTAGTGTAGTGGTCTACCATTCCCATAGAAGGTCCTTCGTCCAATCAACAGACCGTAGATGGCATCCGTAAATCCGAAGTATGTTTTCAATATTTCACTAATTGTCGAAGGGAACTACGGAACCCATCGACAGACCGTCTATTGACTTACGAACCGTTGACAGAGCCACCCACAGAAGTCACCTACGGACCGTAGGTCCTACGACCGTTCGTCGATGAGAGGCGTAGTTGGAGCATCAGGGAAGTCTGACCAAGTATGGAACCACGGATGCAACTGACGGACCGTAGGTCGACCTTCGGGCCGTCCTGCACATCCGTCAATTGATTATGGGAGTTGAAGTTCTAGTACCTGATGAAAAAGAGTCTAAGTATATAGCTACATAAGGGACCTACGGACTGTAGGTCGATCCACGGTCCGTAGGTCGAAGTTGTCGAATGAAGCTGCGTCCCAGAAGTTTATTCCTTATTTCATTTCCTTTTTGTTTAGGACATGTTTTTCTATAAATAGGGTATGTAAACCT
Source organism: Solanum etuberosum (assembly GCA_029582245.1). Classification (NCBI taxonomy): domain Eukaryota; kingdom Viridiplantae; phylum Streptophyta; class Magnoliopsida; order Solanales; family Solanaceae; genus Solanum; species Solanum etuberosum. Next base: position 15,155 of record JAJONR010001816.1, on the reverse strand, counting down.
CATTTTTGGAGGTTAGACAATATAGTTTATTTTTAGTTCTTGGTATATTGTGGAATTAACTTGCAACTTTAGCAATTTGATTTCAGTATTTCGTTTTACAAGATTTTGACTTTGAAATTCAATTGGAGATTTCGGGTTTCTTCTACTCTAATCGTAAGTTCATGAATTCTCTTTATCAAAACATGAATTGTGTTGTTTCAAGCATGAGTAGCTAAATCCATAACTAGAGTTGTGGGAACTATGAGCAATTAACAACGTATGAATAATAATTAAGTAATTCTTGAATAGTTTTTATACATGTATTGGTAATTCTTTTGCTTAGATGTCTTTTTAACGAGTGCACGCGTTAGAACTCGCCTAGTTGCTACTTGCTGGACCACGGAGGTAGTTAATGAGAAAAGAATTAGCAACAGAGATTTAGTGGATGCTATCTAATAGTCTAATGTAAATTGGTGCGAGGGTGAAAACTAAGTCATACATTGATGTGATGTCTAATCTGACGTAAAGGTAAGGGTTAGTAAAGTATATATTCGTAGTCGGACCAAGGTGCGTAGTGAAATTCCCTATTTGGAGGACCAATCACTTAGGGATACCTATCTTACTAACTTTGGATGTAAAACACTAGGAAATGATTACTATTATTAGGATTACCGCGTTAAGAGCTTATAGGGAACACCTACACCCTAGTTTCTCTCTCATATTGATAACAACATAGTTGAATCCTGCTCACTTGTTACTTGATCAACAATCATTTACTTGCTTACACAAACCCCCCCCCTTTAATTACTTGTTTTTGGAAATAGTTTGACTAAATGGATATAATAGTGAGTTAAGTTTAATTCTGAACAATATTCCTCGTGGGATCGACCCCAACCTACAAGTTAGGTTCTTTATTTGACAACGATCGCTTATACTTCTTTAGGGAGGAGTATTTTGAGCGTATCAAATTTTGGCGCCGCTGCCGGGGAATTTTGCTTTTAGATTAAGTTTAACTACATTATTGTACTTTATTCAAGTATTTCCTAATTTTACGTTTTGTTTTTGTTTTTATTTTCTACAGGTTTCTACTCTAGTGTATGACAAGTACACGTAGTGGAGGCGAACCACTGACCCCCTACTATCCAGAGTTGAATAAAACTTTGAGAAAAATTGATAATCAAGGGGTCCACAATAATCCAATCAGAGAGGGTCTTTGAGATGAACTGGAATTTCAGCCTCTAGAAGTTATTAATGTGCCCGCTCAGGTTCATGGTGGTAATCTAATTAGAAATGCAGAAAGTGTTCAGAATCTACCAACACCGAGGTTTCGTGAGCAATACACGACTGATTATGATGCGACCACCTCAGATGGTCCTATTGTCCTTCCATCTCTACCTCCAGGTCACACATTTGTGGTCACTAGCAGTTTGATACAGATGCTTACAGTGAGAGGGTTGTTTGCTGGGTTGGATTTGGAGGATCCCTATGCTCATATGGCTAAACTTTCCAGTGTGTGCAAAAGTTGTGTTGGGCGACCAGAGCTAGATATGGATGTTATAGGTCTGAGGGTCTTCCCACTATCATTAACTGGTGATGCTGCTATATGGTTCTCTGAGTTACCATACAATTCGATCTACACATGGGATCAGTTGCATAAGGTCTTCACAGCGAGATACTTTTCGGTGTCCAAAAAGCTCAATCATAAGGATATGTTTAACCACTTCGCAGCACTACCAGGAGACTCGATCAACAGTTCTTGGGATAGGTTCACTGGGTTCATCAGAAATGTTCCAAATCACTACACTGATGATGAGTCATTGAAAGAGTATTCTATAGAGGGAAGCATGACAATGGAAGGGTTGTGCTTGATACTATTGCTAGAGGATCGTATTGTGAGTACACCTTTGAGGAGATAGCTGAGAAGCTTGAGCGGATTTCTGAAAACAACAAAGACTGGAGCACTAGAAATGCAAACACTAATAGGACCACGTTCGCTGTTCAAGCCGCACCCAACCAAGACAATGATGACATTCGGGAAGAGATGGCACAGATTAGGACAGAATTGGGTTTGGTACTAAAACACATGAGTGGGAGCGCGTAAAAGGTAAATTCGGTGAATTATCTGACTAGGTCTCCACTACCACCAGTTGAGGAGTGCTACTATGAGGAGGATCTGTACTTGGTAAATGATCATACGGGGTGTTTCTGAACAAACGCCCAAAGTTCCAACTCGGATAATTGGCGCCAAGGTCAAGGAAACAAGGGTCAGAACTATGGAGGCAACAATCGTGAGGGTAACTATGTCCGGGATGGAAACTACAATCGTGATAACAACTACAACCGGAACAACTATGGCAACATGAATGTAAAGGCTGGTCCCTACGTCCCTCCTGGTAATAGAGAGTCTGGTAGTAGTATGTCAATTATTGAGGATATGATGCAGAAGATGATGTAGAGGTTTGATGCAACTGATGAGAATTTGAAACGGATGCGAAATGACTTGTCTGGAATCGATCAAAAAGTTGATGCCCATGTAGTGTCAATAAAGCAACTTGAGCAGCAATTTAGTCAGTTGTCCGCCACTGTGAATCTACGTCAGTCTGGCACACTTCCTAGCAACATCATCCAGAATACGAAAAATGATAGGCATTGTATGGCAATCACTAATCGCGGAGGAAAGTAGACCATAGACCCTCCCATGTCGTCCGAGGTTGAAAAAATGGTAGAGAAGGATGAGGATGAGATTGAGGTTACTGAAATCCCAAAAGATGATATTGCAAAGAAAGCTGAGGTGACCCAAAAAGTTGTTCGCATGCCTAGACCTCTACCTCCATATCCGCAGAGATTGGTGAAAAAGACCGAAGAAGGAAAATACCACAGGTTCATAGCTATGCTGAAGCAACTGTCCTTAAATATCCCGTTAATAGAAGCTTTGGAAAAAATGCCTAGGTATGCTAAATTCATGAAAGATTTGGTGACTAAAAAGAGGGTTGTTAGTGTTGAGAATAAAGAGACTCTGCAACATTGTAGTGCTATTGCCACTAGGTCACGGGTGCAAAAGAAAGAGGACCCTGAAGCTTTCACGATTCCTTGTACCATTGGGAAGTTACACTTTGCGAAAGCTTTGTGCGACTTGGGAGCCAGCCTTAATTTGATGCCATTGTCCATTTACAAGAAATTAGGTTTAGGCACTCTGAAACCGACTGTTATGCGTTTACTTATGGCCGACAGAACTGTGAAGAGGCCCGTTGGAGTGCTCAAAGATGTCCTTCTGAAAGTGGGGTCGTTCATCTTTCCGGCAGACTTTGTGATACTCGATTGTGAGGTTGATTTTGAGGTTCCCATCATCTTAGGGAGACCATTCCTTGCTACTGGGCGTGCCTTAGTCGATATGGAGAAAGGGTAGATGAAGTTCCGACTGAATAATGAGGAGGTTACTTTCAACATTTGTAGGTCTATGTAGCAACAAAGTGATTTGAAAGAGGTTTTTGTGGTAAATAATATTGTGGAGCAGGGTTCTGAAGTGCCTATTAAGGAGAGGATAGGTGTTGATGCGCTAGCAATGGTAACACTGAATTGTGACAGTAATGATATTGAAGTCATGAACGAGCTTGATGAGTTTTTCCTAAATGCATATGAAAGTTCAGCCTTGTACAAATAGAAGATGAAGAAATATCATGATCAAAAGATTGAAAAGCGTGAATTCATTGTGGGTGATCTGGTACTTTTATTCAACTCAAGGTTGCACTTGTTTCCTGGGAAGCTCGAGTCCATGGGGACCGGGCCATTTAGAGTCAGTCAAGTATTTCCACCTGGAGCGGTCGAGCTCGAGAACAAGGAAGGAATGAGGTTCGAAGCGAACGGACAAAGGATCAAAGTCTACTTGGGGAAATCAGAGAGTGTGCAAGAAGTGATTGAGGCCTATTATCTTGATGAAGTCTGAGTCATCAAGGTGTCTGTGTCATGCCACGACATTAAATCAAGCGCTGCTTGGGAGGCAACCAAGATGTACAATCTAGCCAACTATAAGATTTTCTTTTCTATTTAGGAGTTTTCTTCTTTCTTTTTGAATTTTGTAGTTCTTTAGGAGGTGTTTATTTTTAGGTTTTAGTGTTGCTAGATATAGAATAGGGCCCGTGAGGTGGATGTTGGCCCATCGGGCAATGTGAGCACTACTGAGGGTGCTACTTTTGTAGTGAGGGCGCTGCTGATGGTGTCCCTAGTGTTGATCCAGCGGACTCTGGGATACAGGACCCACCCGCTTTTTGAGTGGTCTTCGGAGCATATGCGCCATAGGTTTGCTTCACCTTCACCCTATGCATTATTTTTTGCTTCATGTGCATTGAGGGCAATTCCACCTTATTTTGTTGGGGGTGGGGTAGATCAATTAGAGTGTTAGGGTGAAGTCTGAGTAACCCAACTCATAATCCTCCTTTGGGGTTTTCTTGCCTGTATTCTTTTCCCCCAAAGGATTGTTTACTTTTATGTTTAACCGGCATGTGTTTAGAAATGTATGTGCCGAAGTAAGTAGAAGAATAAAGGCATGATGGCATAAAAACCATGAAATTGATACCTATCCAAAATTTATGAAATGTGCTAGAATCTATAGGCTTGATAAGTTGAATGTGTTGGTTTTTAATATGACATAATAAAGAACCGATTTGACCTCATGACTTAAGCTAAAAATTGAACTGGATAATCTGATAATCCGATAATGAAATAATGTGCCAAGTGTGAGTGAGAAAAGTTTGAATGTTCAGACAGTAATGTGCCAATCTAGAACTTGCCCCGTTGGTCCTGCTAAGATAATCTAGGCTAGAAGTTGGGAAATGATCATAGGCCCTTGTTCTAATAAAGTCCAGTCAAGCCTAGAATGATCCAACCAAAGGAAATAAATGTTTCCCTTGATCCAAATGTTTGAGCCTAAAATAGACCACTTCTTTCAATACACCTAACTCCCCTTCCCTAAAAATAATTGTTTTTGCCCTGGTCCTTCCTTGGACATGTGCACCTTCACTATGGCCAAAAGCCTAAATTGAGGGTGGCTAATTCAAAAAGTTACCTTGATCTTGGCACCGGTTTGACATCGGATATTGTGAACCTCAACTCATGCAAAATACATCAGTTGAGGTTGGCTATGAAAGACGAAACCCAAAGAAAAAGGGTATGAAAAGAGTTTTTTGTTGAAGAGAGAAAAAGAGATAAAAAAGATGTGATTGTATTCAAAAGATGAATGACAAAAGTGCTGAAAGAATCAACAAAAAAATGAAGTAAAAGAAAAAGAAGAAAAGTGAAAAATATGAGCTATAAAGTCAAAAGTCACATCTGTGTTGAGGAGAGTCAAGGGAAAGAAAAGAAAATCAAACGATGTCAAGAATAGGTTGAGAAAAAAGTAAAAAGCCAATGTAGGGCAGAAAGTCACTAAAAAGTACCCAAATATATCCTACCTGACCCTAAGCCTACATTACAAGCTAAGAAAGTCCTATAGTGATCCTAGTGACTAGTTCGGAGAGTCTATGCAGTGAAAATAAGGGCAAGCCTATGGTATTGAGCACTAACTGTACTTGAAGTCACTTCTGAGCGTGAGTGTTGAATGAATCCTTAAACTCAAAATTCATATTTATTGTGTGAAAAAGGGATTTCGTTTGAAGTGAGGGCACTAGTTACATTGTTGGAGAGTTGGTAACTTGGTTATTGTGAAAAGTGTATGTTGTGATGTCTATTGGTCGATCTATGTCATATCTTGATCCGCATGAGTTAGCTTGTTGAGTCTAGATGAAATGGTTTGCACTAAATCAAGGATGTGAGTTAGAAAGCCATGTGTTTGCTTGAGTTTGAATGTCTTCTTCTACACAAGTGTCGTTTAGAATTTAGTGCGTCGCTTGAGGACAAATAATGAGTTTAAGTTGAGGGTGTTGATATACCATAGGTTTACGGTATTTTTGATACATTTCACTTAGAAGTTGTATGTGTCTAGAGTTATATTGTGTTATAATAAATGTTTTTGTGCTATATTTGTAGAAAATAGGCTTGGACGTGGTAGAGTGAGATGACAACTGAAAATTTGCAGAAGGAGCCACCCATGGAAGTCACTTACGGACCGTAGGTCCTTATACGGTTCGTCAATGGGTGGCGTAGATGGAGCATCAGGGAAGTTTGACCAAGTGTGGAACCACGGATGCAACTGACGGACCGTAGGTCGACCTACGGGCTGTCCTGCACATCCGTCGATTGATTCTTGGAGTTGAAGTTCCAGTACCTGATGAAAAAGAGTCTAAGTATGGACCTACGGAAGGGACCTACGGACCGTAGGTCGATCCACAGTCTGTAGGTCGAAGTCGTCGAATGAAGCCGCGTCCTAAAAGTTTATTTCCTTTTTTCGTTTCCCTGTGTTTAGGACATGTTTTTCTATAAATAGGGTATGTAAACCTCGTTTTTGGAGGTTAGACAATATAGTTTATTTTTATTTCTTGGTATTTTGTGGAATTAACTTGCAACTTTAGCAATTTTATTTCCGGATTTCGTTTTACAAGATTTTGACTTTGAAATTCAATTGGAGATTTCGGGTTTCTTCTACTCTAATCGTAAGTTCATGAATTCTCTTCATCAAAACATGAATTGTGTTCTTTCAAGCATGAGTAGTTAAATACACAACTCGGGTTGTGGGAACCATGAGAAATTAACAACGTTTGAATAATAATTAAGTAATTCTTGAATAGTGTTTATGCATGTATTGGTAATTCTTTCGCTTAGAAGTGTTTTTAACGAGTGCACGCGTTAGAACTCGCCTTGTTGCTACTTGCCGGACCAAGGAGGTAGTTAATGAGAAAAGAATTAGCAATAGAGATTTAGTGGATACTATCTAATAGTCTAATGTCAATTGGTGCGAGGGTAAAAACTAAGCCATACTTTGATGTGATGTCTAATCTGAGGTAAAGGTAAGGGTTAGTAAAGTATACACTCGTAGCCGGACCAAGGTGCCTAGTGAGATTCCGTATTTGGAGGACCAATCACTTAGGGATACCTATCTTACCAACTTTGCATGTAAAACACTAGGAAAGGATTACTATTATTAGGATTACCGCGTTAAGAGCTTATGGGGAACACGTACACCCTTGTTTCTCTCTCATATTGATCACAACAAAGTTGAATCCTGCTCACTTGTTACTTGATCAACAATCATTTACTTGCTTACACAAAACCCCCCCTTTAATTACATGTTTTCGGAAATAGTTTGACTAAACAGATATAATAGTAAGTTAAGTCTGAACCATATTCCTCGTGGGATCGACCCCAACCTACAAGTTGGGTTCTTTATTTGAGAACGATCGCTTATACTTCTTTACGGAGGTGTAATTTGTGTGTATCAATTAGTCAAACCAAAAGATATTACCAAAAACTTATAGTGATCATCTCTGGGAATGTCATTCTCTATTACCTTAATTGTTCATACCGCGACTGAAGGTTAGTATTGGAGAAGAAACTCGCACCGTAGAGTTGATAAAAATTATCAATCATTAGAATAAGATACTTATTCTTTATGGTAACCTTACTCAATTACCGATAGGAAATGCATATTCGGCGCCTTATCCAACAAATTATTCAAATAATCACTTCATTCCTTAAGATATGTCGAGCCATATGGTAAGGAGGAATAAATATAGGTTGCGTATCTAGGAGAAGGTAAACGCCGAAGTCTATTTCCCTTTCTATACAAATATTAGGAAGATCATCAGGAAAAACATCCATAAACTCATTTACAGTTGTAACTGACTCCAGAGAAGGGGTTTCATAATACATATCCCTAACCTCAACAAGATGATAAATTCAACCCTTAGAAATCATCTTCCTAGCGATTATGCAAGATATGAACTAACCCTTAGGAGAAAAATTTCCCCCTTTCCATTTTAAGATAGGCTCGTTTAGAATTTGAAATGTGACTGATGAGTCCTAGTTTTGGACTCATTTAGGGCTTTGTTTATATTGATTTAGTGTCCTCAAATGCTTATTTTGTGCCAATAACTGATGTTAAATCCTTGATTTTAAGGAATATGGATTGAGTAACAAATCAAGGACACTAACAGGCAAAAATGAACAAAACAGGCTGAAGAAATGAAGATGGGCGAGCCTGCAGATCGCCAAAAGCATTCGGCGTGTCACCGAGTGGCTCCTCAGACTGCCTAAAGTTCTGGTGTACCAAGCTATAAAGGAAAGAACTAAGTCGGCGAGGAAAAGGGGTAGTCGGTGGATCGCCGAGTGATTCCATGAAACCAAGATAGATCGCCCAAAGTTACAGGCCTTGAGGATGCTGAGTGCCAAGGCTAAAGGGCAATGGAAGAGACCAAAAGGTGGCTCGCCGAGCCCGACTGTCACACCCCAATCCAAGGTGAGGCGGACAAGTACCATATGAACACATGCTTTACAAGTGACCTATGATGAGAAAGTGAACTACTGCAGATAGATTTACTGATGAGAAGCTACATATACAACACATATCGACTAGTTGAACCAATATATGTGACAGGTAAAACTATGAATACCGATGATAACTTTACAATGTTTATAAAGCCTCAACGGGAATCCATGACTGTACAACTATGAAAATACGCATAGTAAACACTCAGCTAAGCCCCGAATCAACCTGGAGCTCACCAACAACCGCTGAGTATCATGTGCTTCTATTGGGGAGATCTACTAGTTGAGTACATGTACCTGCAGAATGCAGCGTCCCCAATAAGGGACGTCAGTACGAGAGAATGTACTGAATATGTAAGGCATAATACAACTCTATGTAAAATGAGAGCTCAAGTGAAACCAAAATACAAATACATAAGGATTAGAGACTACCGTTGCTTATACTTGTGGAATCGTGTATGTTACATTCTTTTCTTTTCTTTTTTGTACTTTATAATCTTTGTAAGGCATGTGATACAAATGACTAGCTGATCATTGGTAGAAGAGGATGACCCATGCTAGGCATTTTGACACCTGGGATGCTGTCCTCGTAATTATACAAATTGGGATCGGCCCATGCTAGGCTTTCGCCCCTGAGCTGCCACCCTTCTATACCAATTGTGATCGGCCTATGCTAGGCTTTGCAGATTGCTTCACTTAGATTCTTTAATCTTTGAGATTGTTGTTTTGGTGGTCATAACGTTATTCAGCTTTGTGATAGTAAAACATAGTAGGAGAGATATGAATATGGACTTAAGATAATAACAATGACATGGGAAGCAATTGTGACACCAACGTAATACTTAGGATCTGCTATCACTCAACAAGCATTTTGACATCTCAAATTGAAGCACGTATTAAGTGAAGACATTTAACATTCATTCAAGAGATTTGAACTCTATACGATAGCCAAATACTGACTAACTAATATCAAATGCAAGGTATACATGGACGTGGAACCAAGGGAGCACATGGGCAGATTCAACTTAGGGACGGATACATATTCCGAGTAAGTACATATAAAATGTACAATAGAGCAAGTAGGGATCTTGTGAGGTAACTTTATAGTCTAACACAATGGGAGTGATAACCAATAAAGGGAACATATGAACAGGTGAAAAGATGACTTATATGATGGAGTAAACAATTGAAGCAAGTTGGCAAGATATGGGCAGATTGTATATCCAACATATAAACATATGTACCATGTGTAATCTAGGATCATTTTGATTTATATAAGAGGAATACGTGCCAAGGGTTAGCACTTTGATGATGAAACAAGTTTAAACCTTGCATGCTAATACTTGGTAGAGTAAGCACGTACATCTAGTAATAAACTCATATTAGAGTACTCACTTTAACGCTATAGGGAGTAGGATTGAGATAATTAGCTACATTGGAGATCTTATGATGCACTATGGATCAATCACTACCAAGGGAACTTAGAAAGCTTACTTTGTAATACAAGTGTTGGATTCATGCCAAAGAAATAGGAAATCGAATAGCTTTACATACCTTGCTATACAATTCAAAAAGTATGACTTAAGCTCCTTCTCTTTAGATTACTAATCTACAATAAAATAAGTTGTAAGACTAGTATTAGTAGCTAATCAATCAATTTGAGCTACTTGATCTCACCAAAATAGTAACCAAGCAGTAAGCATGCAATTTATCTAGCCAATGTTTTCTTTCCTTCCCTTTCCCTTTAATCGTCTATATACTGTACAACCTTCTTATATGGTCCTCCCCAAAACTCCCTACAATATTTAAGTCCTTTAACATCCCCATAACTTCCCCGCACATCCTGTCACATCCCTTATCATAACATACATAAAACAGTCCTTAAACATAATAATGTAACAGAAGAAATATGAATCATGGTTTTTGATCACCAGTACTTGAAGAGCTAACATTACTTTTAAAGTCCTCAAACAAGTTCATAACTGAATTTAAAGAGGACTCCCCTCCATGGCTTTCCCAACATGCACTAATCACCAGAACATCCTCCCCAATATTACACCATGTAAAAGGAATAATTTCCAACTCACTATCACATACCAAATATCCTAATTAACTCAAGCACAAGAGGGAGAAAATTGCAGTAGCTTACCTTGCTGGACAAAACTACAACTTGCTAAGACTTGGATTCTTCAAGGTGAAGGTTGTCCTCCTCAACTTGTCTTAACTTATACCTTCCAATAGCTTGAACTCCCTAATATTCAAGAACTGTAATGGTATTTAATGGCTGTTGTATGAAGTTAAGAGAGAGAAGAGAGAAAGCTCTAAAAATCAGATTTTTGTCAAAGTCAAAATGGTTGGAAAAGGCTGATATCAATCCCTTTTAAAGGGACCTGCTTTGGCCGACTTTCTCACTCATTTTGGGCCATAAATTGTCAAGTAGGTGATCCACCTACTTGGAATTTTCACTTGGGCATTTTTGGACTTAAGAATATTGGGCATTGGCTGTCTTTTTTCCCCTTATTCTTCTACTCAACTTGGACCAGATTAATGCAAGTAGGTGGTAGTGTACTTGGCCCAATAACATGGTCAAAAGAGTCTTAGTAGGTGATGCACCTACTTGGTCCTTTGGGCTGGTCAATAAGTCAAAGCAGGTGATGCACCTACTTGGTCCTTTGGGCTGGTCAATAAGTCAAAGTAGGTGATGCACCTACTTGTCACCTACTAGCTTAGTTAAGTCAAGCAAGCACCTCAATATTTTATTCCATTTCTAGACCTTATTACCTTTAACTTAACTTAAAACTTAGATACACTGTCACTTTAAACGTTAGACTCAAATAACACCTTATGGTCTCAAGTTTAAATACTTCCATCGATTTCAGCTTAATCGGATCTCATTAAAATCTACGGACAGCTCACTTTAAACCTATTCTATTGTCACTAGTTGTATAGGAAACCGAGTCCATAACTATACCACAAGGAAATTTATAAGCATCATATAAATAAAACTAGTATACGTAGAATATGGGGTGTTACACCGACTTACTTCGCTGAATGAGCTTTCGTAGCTGATTTTCTGCGACTACATTTACGTTTTTGAACATTTAGTTTAGTATCTATCTATCTCTCTATAATAAAATAATAAAACTTCTGAACTTAGAAAATAATTTTGATACCGTTTTCTCTAGAGTTCTTCCTTAGTTTTGAACGATTGAAGAAATTCACTTTTGAGAAATTGGAAGTGGGTCTTTGATATTCATCAAATTGAAGCATTGTAAAGACAAAATCACTCTTACCCAGTTGATGGATAATCAATTTGTTAACTGTTTTTACCTTTTTATAATGTCTAGCTAAAATCCCAAATTCTTGGGGTATGATTATGTAATTATGGGCTGATTTAGCTTATGGGTATTGCTAATTGTTAGTTTAAATGCTATTTAAAAGTCAGTTTAATCATTAACTATGGTTTAATTTAAGAATTGTAGGTGCAAATGCAGTTCTATGTTTGTGTTCTTGGCTTGCTCGAGAGAGAGGTTTTAGAACTAAGGTTTTTGATTAATGGTTTGTGGGTATTAGGTTGATTTGGGTTCATCTCGAGAGAGTGAATCCTAAAACCAATTCCACACATTTAGCTCGAGAGAGTGAATGGATTAAGGTGTGGGCTGCTCTTATTTTGCATGCTTGTTGATATTCGAGAGAAATCACTTGATTCAGGGTAAATTATTCGAGAGAAAATTTACCTCCCCTATAGCCTAGCCTACTTACTAATATCTAGCTACTTACTAATAGTTGCAATTATCCATATGCCTATATTGCCTATAATCGATCACATCCCAAGAATCCGTCCCATTATTGTTAATTCTTATTGCTTGTGACTGCTATTTGTAGTTGATAATCAAAAAAAAAAACCCCATTTGATATTCGTGTCACCCCTTAATTTGAATGATATCCTTATTCGATAATTTTTATTCCTATGACTTATTTGTCCGCGTTTATACTTCCCAATTGAATATGAAACATGTACCGCTCCCTGTGGGATTCGACCCCAACTCATTTAGTTGGGTTTTATACTGTTTTACGATCGTTGACACTTAGAATTGGATGAAGTGTCTTTGTAACGTTATTAATCAAAATGGCACCGCTACCGGGGAGTGGTGTTGTTTGAAATTCTTTTGGTGAAGTTGACTTGTGTTCTTGTTAGTCATAGTTGAATCTACTTAATTTTAGTTTTGATTTTTATGTTGCTTGTTAAAACAGAGAAAATGAGTGTTAACGGTAGCTATGGTAGCCAAGTGGGCCACCAAGATGACATCAAGAATCTCAATAATGTCAACGACCCGAATGTCAATGACCCAAATCTAGTGGATAGAGTTGGTGCCATTCGCTTGCCTCCAGTTGAATGAAACATTATTTTCCACATAACAAGCACCATGTTGCAGCTCTTGCAATTGAAAGGTTTGTTTAGTGGGTTGGCTCATGAGGATCCCCATGAGCATATAAGGAATTTTTTTGATGTATGCGGACCATTCTCCTTTAAGAACATATCTCAAGAATCATTCCGGCTGAGGTTGTTCCCATTTTCTCTAATGGGAGAAGCATGCAAGTGGTTGACTGAGTTGCCAAGAGATTCTATCACTTCGTGGCAAGAGCTTATTACCGCATTCCAAGTGTGATTTTTCTCTTCGTTGAAGAAGATAACTCTTCGGGATAGTATTCAAAGCTTGAAATGTTTGGAGGGTGAGCCAATCCATGAGACTTGGCTAAGGTTCAAGAAGATGGTGTTGCAATGCCCAACTCATGGATTGCCCGATAATGTACCGCTGCAATTCTTCTACAGAAGCCTCTATTTAGTGAAGAAGGGGGTGGTTGACCAACTTTCTCTGGGAGGTTTAATGCAGCAGCCTTATGTGATTGCGGCCCAACATCTTGATGGCATGACCAAAATTAACTGGGCATGGTACACCCGCGAAGATCAAGTCTCTCCTCTTACTTACAAATTGACCAAGGAACAGATGGAAAAAGATCAAGAGAGACACCAAAACATGGCAAAGATAATGACCCAGCTGGATATCTTGGCCAAGAACGTCATGGGTGCTGGTACAAGGAGTGTTAATGTTTTCGGTGTTAGTGGTGTAAACCCTGAAAAGGCCAAATTTGAAGTGTTGTACAATGAGTAAGTGAACTTCCTAGCCAACCAAAGAGGAGGTTATCGTGGTAACTACCCAAGGCCGGGTGATAACCAACGTTGGAACAGATATGAGGGCTGGAGAGACCGTGATAGGGAGTGGCGTGAATGTAACGCCACCTGGAAGGAAAGAGAAGGGGAGAAGGATAGGTACGTTCCAACCCACGAGCACCAAAAGCCCAAAGATTATGAGGTGGTCGGACTGAGGATATGCTCTCATGCATTCTTAACAAGGTTGAAGGGTCCGAGAAAGTGTTGAACGAAATGACGGAAGATGTATCGACTCTCAACCAGACGGTGACCTCTCATTCTATCTCTATCAAGCAGTTGGAGACCCAAATGGGTCAGATTTCTTCGTATCTAAACCCGAGACAACAAGGGGGTTACCTAGTGATACTATTCCAATCCCCAAGAATGAAGTTTTAATGGCTACTTGCGTCGTGCCACGACATTAACTAAGGCACTTCTTGGGAGGCAACCCATGTTTTTAATGCTTTGTGTTTTGTTTTTGGAATAACGGGTGTTGATTCTGCAGGTCGAAGTGTGGAAAAAATGTAGGTTGGTGAGCCTAGAGTCGAGTCGGTGACTCGCCGAAAAAGTGGGCGAGCCCGACTTGGACCGCCGTTGGACTCAAGAAAATATCAAATTGGAGTCTGTAAAACTCGGCAGGCCCATGGACAAGTCGGCGAGCCCGATTTTGTCCACTGTTTGGATCCCCAAATTAACTAGAGGTCCTGTAAAACTCGGCGAGGTAAGTCACCACTTGGCATGTCACCGAGTGGTTCGGTGAGGATGACTAATATCGCCGATGGGCCGCGAACTGAAAGGTTTTAAGAGGCCAAAGGTTTAAAATTTCAAACTCTTTCACATTACCTCACTTTTAGCCTCGTATAATCACCTCTCACATGGTAACTGTTTGTACCTTTTGGTAACTATTTTTACCTTTTTATAATGTCTAGCTAAAACCCCAAATTCATGGGGTGTGATTATGTGATTATGGGCTGATTTAGCTTATGGGTATTGCTAATTGTTAGTTTAAATGCTATTTAAAAGTGAGTTTAATCATTAACTGTGGTTTAATTTAAGAATTGTAGTTGCAAATGCAGTTCTATGTTTGTGTTCTTGGCTTGCTCGAGAGAGAGGTTTTAGAACTAAGGTTTTCGATTAATGGTTTGTGGGTATTGGGTTGATTTGGGTTCAGCTTGAGAGAGTGAATCCTAAACCCAATTCCACACATTTAGCTCGAGAGAGTGAATGGATTAAGGTGTGGGCTGCTCTTATTTTGCATACTTGTTGATGTTCGAGAGAAATAACTTGATTCGGTGTAAATTGTTCGAGAGAAAATTTACCTCCCATATAGCCTAGCCTACTCACTAATATCTAGCTATTTACTAATAGTTGCAATCATCCATATGTCTATATTGCCTATAATCTATCACATCCCAAGAATCCGTCTCATTATTGTTAATTCTTATTGTTTGTGACTGCTATTTGTAGTTGATAATCAAAACCAAAACCCCCATTTGACATTCGTGTCACCCCTTAATTTGAATGATGTCCTTATTCGATAATTTTTATT
>JAJONR010001813.1:0-64789 GCA_029582245.1 Solanum etuberosum | reverse complement strand
AAGAGGATATTGAGATGGAAGCTCTCCCGAGTTGATGCCGGGTTACTAGTAGCAATTTCGTTATCCCTTACCTATGTGCCCCCATAGGATTATGGTCTAGGGTCCGGACAAAATCTATTAAAGTGAAGAAATCGGAGTAAATGGAAAGGACAAAATAGAGGATAAATTCCACGCTTACCTTACATAGACAAGCTATAACAATATTAATACTAGTAATAGACATTAGCTAGTGGATCCACTTGATCTTAGATTCATGGTTTTACCTTGGAAAGTAGGACAACCCTTTTCGGTGTGGGAGACACCGGGGATCATCTTGTAGCTCACATGGTCTCTATATCGATTAAGGCTACTTCCCACAATAATAATGAACTAAGGTTACTTCAAGAAGTATCTCACATGTGTTCAAAGGTCTTAATGTTGTTAGCCTGCATTGACCATGTTTTATGACTCATGTTTTCTAACCCTTTTATATCATGTTTTAGCTTGGTCATAGTATGTCATGAAATGTCCTCTTTTATCATGATTTAAATGTTTATATGCATGGCTATCATACTTGGTACATATTTTGGTACTAATGCATACTCATGCCTACATTTCCCCAAATGTAGGGTCTGACAGTTAGGGTCCTCAGTTTCGTGGATAGAGGTTGACTTGAGAGATTCCAAGCTTTGGTGAGTCTTCATGCTTCGAGGATGGATTTTCATTGTTGAAGTTCTCCTTCTTACTTTCAGTTTTGGACATGATGTATGGACTAGGCCCAATTTCATTCTATTGTATTAGATGGCTATTGAGACAAAGTGTTTAGACTTCCGCTTTACTTTTATAAAATGTTATGGACTTGAAATGTTATTCTTTATCTCTTTTCATTATATTTCTTATGTTATGCAGGCTAAGTGGCTTGTATGGGGTCTCTCGGGGTCCTATACGTCATGTTATGCCTAGGAGGTAGCTTGGGTCGTGTCAAACATGTTATTCAGAGCACAAGATTTAGAAAGGTCCTAGGATGTCTCATAAGCCACGTCGAGTAGAGTCTATTTCATTAGTGTGAAGCACACCGCATTTATGAATGAGAGGCTATAAGATTTTTAGGAAAGTCCACTTCTTTTATTACTCTAAAGTCGTGCGATTGAGTGTAACTCTAGGTGTCTTTCCCTCCTAACCCCTATTTATGCTTTTCAGAATATGCCTCCACAAAGGAATCTCGTGAGAAGGACTAGGAATGTTCAGTAAAATGTGAGACAAGAGGTTCCCCAAGTGCCGGTCAACCCTTTGGCCGAGCAAGTGACTAATGACGACTTTTGAGATGGATTTCAGGCATTGCCTCAAGCTATGATGGCTCAAGCAAATATGGAGGTTTTGGCTCCCATGAAACCAAGGGTGGGTACAATGGAAACTAGGGTGAAGGACTTTATTAGAAGGAATCCTCCAGAATTTCATGGGTCTAATGTTGAGGAAAATCTTCAAGAGTTCATTGATGAGGTGAATAAGGTGTTGATGATCATGAGAGTGATGTCGGTAGAAAGGCAGAATTGGCCGCTTATCAACTTAAGGGTGTTGCTCAAATTTGGTTCGACCAATGGAAAGATGAGAGGGCGGCTTTATTAGGAGAAATTTAATGTTGTTTTTCTTAATAGATGAGAGAAGCTAAGCTACTTGAGTTCATTAACCTTCGCCAAGGATATATGAGTGTGTTGGAGTATGCTTTGAAATTCACACAATTGTCTAAATATGCTCCAACTATGGTTGCCGATACAAGGGCAAGGATCAGTAAGTTTGTGTCGGGTTCTTCCGACATAGTAGTCAAAGAATGCCTAACCACCATGCTTGTTAAGGATATGGACGTCTCCCGTTGGTAGGACGAAAAGCTTCAGGAGAAAACTAGGGATTCAAAGAGGGCAATAAGGGATGATGGTGGATCTTCATTGTCTACTTCTGCTAGGTGTGGGAAGAAGCATGAAGGAAAGTGCTTAGCTGGCACGGATGGTCGCTTTGGGTGTGGAAAGAGTGGTCACTGATAAATGCTCAACTACACCTCATCCAATACTAGGTTTAGGCGATCTTAATCTAGTATAAACCCAACAAAGAGTCGAGGTCAATCCCATAGGGAGTGATATGGTAGAGAATTCTGTTACGAAATTATAAACATGGTCTAATCGATTGTAGGAATAGAAATTATCAAAATCATTTAGATAAATCAAAGGGGTTGACAACAAGTGTCAAATGGGGGGTAAGGTTTGTCAATTAACCACTATGTAAAACAGGGGAGTAATCAAATAGATAGGGGATACTTGAGATGTGATCGATTAAAAGATAATTTCGCTATATGGGTAATTATAGTTTACTAACAATTGATGAATCTTAGTGGGTATGCTAGAGTATAGGTGCAATATCTTACTCTCGAACAACTATCACGATTCAAGCGCGTTCTCTCGAACCCGACAAGGAAAACAATATAAACAGCCCAATACCTCAATTAATCTACTCTCTTGAGCTAGATTGGTAGAATCCATCTTAGATTCACTCTCTCGAGCTGAATCAATGAATATCCAATCAATACAATCATCAATCAATAGCTTTATTTCTAAAACCTCTTTCTAAAGTAAGCCCAGAACACTAAGTTATAATTGCAATTGCAACTATAGTTCTTGGGTTACTACACAACTATCAATTAAACCCACATCAAATCATCATTTAAATCAGTAAACAACAATACCCATAAGCTAATTAGAGCAATTAATCACATAGTTACACCCCCAAGAATGGGGCTTTTAGCCACACATCATAAAAAGTAAGAAGTCAATACCAATTACGTTCTCCATGACCTGGGTGTTTATTTGTAAGTCTTTACAATGCGTAAATTTAACTTCAAATCCAAAAACCCAACTCCAAATCAGTAAGAAAACTTCTAAAAACTAAGAAAAGTAATGTCCAAGACGAAAACTCAAAGTTCAACAAACTCATGATTACTCCGGATTAGACAAGATACTCTTTTCTTTGTTTGAAAAACAATTTATACGTTTTCAGATTTTGGCTTTCAGGGTCACTAGGCGGAGTGAGTCTAGCATCGCCGACTTAGTCGGCGATGCGCCAATGGATCCTTTTCATTGCCGGTTTTCCTTGACTCTTGATCCTTTAGACCCTGTAACTTTAGGCGATCCATGTTTGTGTCGTCGATCCGTTTGACGGTTCACCGAAGGTCTAAATCTATCGCCAAGTTGGCTTCTCCCCAGGACTGGCAGTCTGGAACTTTAGGCGAGCTGAAGTGCCACTCGCCTTTTTCATCTTTTTCGCTCCTTTTTGCCCGGTAATGTCCTTGCCTTGCTCCTTTGCCTTCTTTGCTGCAAATCAACACTTTAACATCAGTTTAGAGCATAAATTAGGCATTGAGGACAATAAAACTATGAAAACAAAGCCCTAAATTAGTCGAAATCCCAGACTCATCAACACCCCCAACTTAATATTTTGCTTGTCCTCAAGTAAAACTCAAGATCAATCAGTTCAACAAGGATATCTACAAACAGTGTTACTCAAGACTCAAAACGAATGCAGACAAGAGGTTCTAACTACGCATGCAATGTTCAATTGTGCACTATAAGTTTCAAACTGTGACTAAGCATTATCAAAGATAACTCAAGCTCGCAATGCTTGCTTCAAATGCATGTTCAAGCTCAGCAAACACATTCAAATTCCCTCACACAGAGATTGATTCCATGATCACACACAATTCACCAAAAATTTATAAGTTCGGAATCAAATACAACTCTCACACTCCCAAAGATAAACACATGCATGATATTACCCATAGGCTTTTCTTTATTTTCCAATCAACATTATTTTCAGCTCGCTCAAGATCACAAAGGTCGTTTAAGGCTTGTAATGGGGTTGAGTGTAAAGGTATGATCATTTTGATTTACTGACTTCTACCTTCATGAAGTATGGCCTGCAATTCACTTTTTCTCCGTCTCTTTTACACTCTATTATGTTCACAATCCACCCTATTATTCATTTAAGCATGACTCATTGGATACCCCATTTTTGTTGCTCCTTTCACAAGCTTTATTTCACAAACTCTTCTCTTTTTCAATCTTTTTCTGTCTTCACACTTTTCTTTTCTTTTTATCTTCTTTTTTTTTACATGGAGAGGTTCCATTTTTTCAACATGATCCTTCAAAAGAAGATTTTTCACACTTCTTAATTTTTCTTTTTTTTCACCACACCCCCAACTTAGGCTTTTGGCCCTAGTTGGTTATTCAAACAAACCAATACTTCATGAAGGTTATAGGTGATGGGATAAAAAGGTCAAAATTGTTCAAGTTTATTCCAAAGAAAATGATAGGCTCAAATGGTGCAAAGCTAGGTTGAGACTCTCACAGGGTTTCCACAAAGAGGTATAAGATCAATTTTTGGTTCACTCTTAACAAATTTTTCCTAAGATCATCTCAATCGCTTGCTTCCATCAATCAATTGGACTAACAGGAAAATTTCTAGGTATTACCAAGCATTAATTTCAAGACAACCTCACCACACATGGCATTCAACACAATCATCAAACATGACCCTGCAATTTTCTGCTAGTACGCAATGATCATCCCAAGAGAGCAACTCAACAACCGGCTAGTCAAAATGAGATGCTAGGAGTTCGCATATGACTTATGTAACTCAATTTGCCTCATCGGAGCTGTACATTCATATCGTTCAATCGATACCACTATTCACGTCATCAGTATTGATCACAACTGACACTCAAAATTGCAATAGAACAATCACATTCAAACACATCAAGAGGTGGAAAATTTTATTTTAAAAAAAAATTGGTTCAAAACTATTATAAATTCAAAACAAAGGACCAACACAATGGATCAAACACCAATATATATATATATATATATATATATCAACACAAGGTAAGATCCAACATTCGCAAAACAAAAAAAAACAAAAATATCAATAAAACAGCCCAAAAGAGGTAGGTATAGAAATACCTTACCCCGCCAAACTAAACTAGCAGTTGTCCTCAAATGCAAAGAAACATAAAAAAAGTCTAAAAATAATAGAAAGGGAATAAAACGGGTCATCCTGCTAGGCTAAGCCTGGGGTGAACTCTGCATGTCAGTGACTCCATCTGTCGGGGAATCAGTGCCCAGCTCATTAGCATCCTTGGCTCCACTAGAGCCCACCATCGAGGTCCCTCTCAAAGATGCCTGCACAGCTGTCTAAACCACAGCTCCCTCAAGATCTGCTAAATCATCGTACACGACTGCCTCACGCGCACCAAGCTCCTCCTCATCAGTCTCAACCTCAGACTTGGTATTTGAATCATCAGCCCTAGCAACATCTCTGGTCGTAGTGGCTAGAGGAACCTCAGATCTGGCTGGAACATCAGTGCTCGAAATATCGGGGATCTCAATTGTGCAGAATAACATCAATAGATTATGGACTTTAGCTCGTCAACCTCCTTCCTCAAACCAATAATATCAGCCTTCAAGGCCGTCACAACAACAGACTCACCCCGACCCTGCTCACAAGCCTCCACCCTCACTGTAAGGGTATCCAAAGAAAATCTCTGAGCCTCTATCGACTCCATGTGTTCTCTCAGCTCAACCCTAATCAGAGCCAGGGCAGCAGCAATCGCCCGCTCAATAAACCCAGGCACAACAACATCTACCCGGAAGGCACGCACATCAGTAGATTGAGCCAGATGGCTAATCTTTTACAGCATGGCCTGGGTGATAGGGGGTCAGCAGGCAGCAGCAGTAGTAGAAGGAAGGGGTACAGTAGATGAACCTGGAGAAGAAGAAGTAGATGGACCAGAGATACTTGTATGCTCACAGGCCTGAGGGGGCAGTATTGCCTTCTTCAGCAACGTATCAACGTCGACTACCGGGGATGTATCCACCGGTGCAGCTCTCCTCCGATCAGCCTCATCTTTCATATATTCGGCCTTGATCTGTCGGATGTCAGTAAAAGAAGTGGGAGTACTTCCACATTCATCTTCTCATTCATAAGAACACGGGCCCGCTTGTACAACTAAGTAATTAGCACAGGAAAAATAAGAGAAGTCTGCCTCTGCTTAGCCCTCATGGCCATCTCTTGCTCCATGAGAAGACTTAAATTCAGCTTCTCGCTATCCATGATGCAGCCCAAACATGCAGCCTTCAGATGCCTAAGGATCGACTCATTCTGCGATGACATAATAGTGCTGCTAATAAACCCGAACCAGTATCTGGAAGCCACATTTAGGTCTTTCTTGTCAATCGGCACACTGGCCTCAATCCACCTCGGTGTCACATCAGAAATCAGAGGTGCTAGACAACCCTTCAGATCATCTAGGGTCTTTTTCTAGATGAGATCTATGTAGTAGTACATGACATTCATGGTACAGCCGAGTGCCTCATCAATCTCGGTGCTGCTGCACTTTAACTTTGGGCCCCGTACCACCACATGATCCAACTGTTTAAATGCACTGGCCTTTTTGTTTCCTTTCGGCACCAACTCCCCATATGGAGAGTAGAATTCCTGGACCCAAGTTGAGATGTAAGGGCCTCAGGCCTTTGTTAAAATCTTGAACTTGTGGAACTTTATTGTGTTCCACACCTCTAGGTACCGGTATACCACACCATCAGTAGACAACCACTTCTTTGCAAGAATGGTAATCAAACCCTCGGCCTTTAGTCTTTTGAGTGACTGGGGTGGGGGAACCTGAGCTAGTGTGAGGGCCTGCACTGCTACCTGAGCTGGAGGTGTAGGAGGCGTGGAGGCAATGAGATCCGAGATGGATCGTTCATCACCTTCTAGCGTAGCACTGCTCTAGTAGCCTGTAGGAGTTGATCATCTTCCGGCTCAGAAGCAGAGGTCGGAGAACTTTGCTCAGACTGAGCCTCACTTTCAGAAGTGTGAGGTGAGTGGCATAGATGCCCTCGCTCTCAGAAGTCCCCTCCACCGGTGTGGGTTGTACGGGACCCTTCCCTTTACCTTTTCCCCCTGTTGGAGGAAGTTTAGCTGGTGCCTTATCACAATCCCTCTGGCCCTCTTCCGGGGCATTTTATTTCTTCCGGCAACTTTTGGTCTAGCCATTTCTGAAAAACAAAACCATATATGTTAGATGAATTTCAAGGAAAACTTTAAAGTAGGAAAAGTCCATAGGAAAACTCGCCAAACTGCTCGGTGAGTCACCCAACCGATTCGGTGAGCTTGCTCACCGAAAGTTTCAGAATAATTTTTTTAAAAAATAAGCACAGGTTGGCAATGTCCAGGGTAACTTGGCAAATCGCCGACACCATTCGTTGAACTAGAAGTAGCTCACATAATGTTACATAATATTTTCAAAATTTAGGGCGCAGAAGGGCTATCAGAAGGGTCTTTCGGTGAGTCTCCGAGTGAACTCGGTGAGCTCAAGCGTATCGCCGAAAGTTACAGAACTTAGACTACAAAAATAGAGAATTAAAAGGCGATCAAAGGGTATTTAGATGAACTACCGAACTATTCGGTGAGCTAAACCCAGCTTGTTGAATAGTCCAACCTGCCATATTTTTACCCTGACCTTAAAAAATCTAACCCGTAGCCCACGAAAACAAAATTAACCCACTATTCCATGCAACTAGGCTCAGACCCATACTACCCATGGCCTCTAAGTACTCAGACTTCCCCGGATTTGGCAAAAATTGGCCAATTGACGTCTTTTGCCCTTATGAATGACGTCAACCGCTCTATCATTCGACAAAATCTGACAATCAGCACAATTCGGGGTTACTCAGACTTCACCCACACTAGACCCATCAAGAAATCAACACAACCCAACAGATTCAATAGGTAAAAACATGGGATTTCATAATTTACGGGTAGTTAACATATAATGAAACAAGATACACGTATCTCATTATTAAGATGCACTACTGTGAGTTCTGCTGGTAGCTCTAACTCATAATCCACTTTACCAACCCTTTTAAAGATCTTGTAAGGGCCTATATATCTGGGACTGAGCTTCCCTTTTTTGCCAAATCTCATCACCCCCTTCATAGGTGACACTTTTAGGAAGACTGAATCATCAACTTGGAACTCTAATTCCCTTCTCCTTACCTCTGCATAGGACTTTTGGCGACTCTCGGCTGTCTTAAGTGTATCTCTAATAAGTTGCACTTTCTCCATAGCATCATAAACTGAATCTGGCCCTATCAAGGCTGCTTCTCCCACTTCAAACCAACCAACTGGAGATCTACATCTATGCCCATACAATGCCTCATAAGGGTCCATCTGAATGCTGGAATGATAACTATTATTGTAGGCGAACTCTATAAGATGAAGTTGATCATCCCAACTGCCCTTGAAATTGATCACACAAGCTCTCAACATGTTGTCTAAGGTCTGAATGGTACACTCTGCCTGACCATCTGTCTGCGGTTGAAACGTTGTGTTAAGATAAACCTGAGTACCAAGACCTTTCTGAAATGACTTCTAGAAATGAGAGGTAAACTGAGGACCTCTATCTGAGATGATGGACAAAGGAACCCCATGCAACCTTACTGTCTCATTAATGTAAATCTTGGCGTATTCCTCCACCGAATTTGTAGTCTTAACAGCCAAAAAGCACGCAGACTTAGTAACTCTGTCTACTATCACCCAAATGGAGTCATGTTGTCTGCGAGTGCTAGGTAAACCTGTGATGAAGTCCATGTTGATCACTTCCCACTTCCAAGTAGGAATGTTGATCTCTTGAGTCATACCCCCTGGTTTCTGATGTTCTACCTTCACTTGATGATAATTGGGGTACTTAGCCACAAAATCTGCTATTATCCCTCTTCATGCCATTCCACCAAAAGACTTCCCGTAGATCACGGTACATCTTAGTGGCCCCTGGATGAATAGAATACCTGGAATTATGGGCTTCTGCAAGAATCTGCTATCTCAACTCACCCACCTTAGGAACACATAATCGACCCTGATAGGGAAACACACCATCTCCCCCTTGGGAGAATACCTCAACTCTCTGTTGATGAACTGCACCCTTTAGTTGAAGCAATATCGGATCACTATCTTGCTTTTTGTTAACCTCCGCTACCAATGAAGATTCTGACCCATTCTGAACTGTTACACCATCATCTGATATGCTCATAAGGCGAACTCCCAAGCGAGCAAGCCTGTGAACATCCTTTTCTATTTCTTTTCTTTCTTCCTCAACATGTGCTACACTACCCATAGATAGTCTGCTAAGGGCATCTGCTACTACATTGGTCTTACCAGGATGGTAAAGCACATTCATGTCATAATCCTTGAGGAACTCAAGCCATCTCCTCTGACGAAGATTCAACTCTTTCTGGGTGAACATATACTGAAGGCTTTTATGGTCTGTGAAAACATCTACGTTAACACCATATAAGTAGTGTCTCCAAATCTTAAGTGCAAACACCACTGCTGCAAGCTCGAGGTCATGAGTCGGATAATTCTTCTCATGCACCTTAAGCTGTCTAGAAGCATAAGCTATAACCTTACCTCGCTGCATCAACACACAACCTAGGATGACTCTGGACGCATCACATTAGATAACATAACCGTCTGAACCCTCTGGTAGAGTCAAAACTGGAGGTGTAGTCAACCTAGTTTTCAGTTCTGCAAAACTCTTCTCACAATCATCTCACCACTGAAATTTGACCTTTTTCTGAGTCAACTTAGTCAATGGAGAGGCTATGGATGAAAATCCTTCCACGAACCTTCTGTAATAACCTGCTAAACCCAAGAAACTTCTGATGTCTGTAGGAGAGGTAGGTCTGGGCCATTGTTTCACTATTTCTATTTTCTGAGAATCCACTCAGATCCCTTCACTAGATACTATATGCCCAAGGAAAGCAATTTATTGTAATCAAAACTCACATTTTCTAAACTTAGCAAACAACTAGCGATCTTTGAGAGTTTGCAGGACAACTCTAAAATTAATCGTGTGTTCTTCCTCATTCGTAGAGTAAATGAGGATATCATCAATAAAGACGATAACGAACAAGTCCAAATACTGCTTGAATACGCTGTTCATTAAATCCATGAAAGCTGCAGGGGCATTGGTTAGTCCAAATGACATAACTACAAATTCATAATGACCATACCGAGTTCTGAAGGCTGTTTTTAGAATGTCACTATCTTTGACTCTAAGGTGATGATAACTGAATCTGAGGTCTATCTTTGAAAAATGACTAGCACCCTGGAGTTGGTCAACCAAATCATCAATCCTGGGGATGGGTTATTATTCTTGATTGTGACTTTGTTCAACTGCCGATAGTCAATGCACATCCTGAGGGAACCATCTTTCTTTTTCACAAACAATACTGGTGCACCCCATGTCGAAATACTAGGTCTGATGAAGCCCTTATCTAGAAGGTCTTTCAACAGTTCTTTCAATTCCTTAAGCTCAGCTGGAGCCATTCTGTAAGGAGGAATAGAAATAGGCTGGGTATCTGGAAGGAGATCAATTCCAAAGTCGAATTCCCTTTCGGGAGAAACTCTGAGAAGATCTTCTGGAAACACTTCTAGGAACTCATTAACTACTGGAACTGACTCAAGAGTTCGGGTTTCAAAGCTTGAATCCTTAACCCAAACTAGATGATAGAGATAACCTTTGGAAATCATCTTTCTGGCCTTAAGGTAAGAAATAAATTGACCCAGAGGCGCTAAGCTATTACCCTTCCATTCTAAGATTGGTTGTCTGGAAACTGGAAATGAACAATCCTAGTTCTACAATCGACTAAGGCATAACAGGAATGTAACCAATACATGCCAAGAATGATATCAAAGTCTACCATTTATAACTCTACAAGATCTGCTGAGGTGACTTTCTGAGAGACTGTGACAGGGCAATTTCTGTATACCCGTCTAGCTATAACTGGTTCACCGACTGGAGTAGAGACTCAAAAGGGTTCTGATAGTGTTTCTGGACTAACATTGAAGTTGAATGCTATATAAAGAGGTACAAAGGAAAGAGTAGCCCCTGGATCTAACAAAGCATAAACATCTAAGTCAAAGACTCGTAACATACTTGCGACCACATCAGGAGAATCTTCCTGATTCTGGCAAGCCTGAAGAGCATACAACCTATTTTGGCGCTGACCGCCACCTGTACCAGATGAGTGACCCTGCTGAGTCGGGCGATCTGCTGGTGCTGCTGAAGTTGTGGACTGAGCTCTACCATTATTACCTCCTTGACCCTGTTTAGAAGAAGGACAATCTCTCCACATGTGACCAGTCTGACCACACCCAAAACATCCTTCCTTGTCTGCAAGACACTTGCCCGGATGGTTCTTACCACACTTAGGACAAGTTGGGTAGGTTATGTACCAACACTCCCCGAAGACATAGAGCCTGATGCCTTACCTTTCTGATCCTGTCGGAACCTGGAGGATGGAACACTAGCTGATGAAGGTGTTGGGGCTGAAGATTTCTGCTGGAACTCAGAGTGATTTCCACCACCCGATTTCTGTTGAGAATACTCATAGGTATGCCTTAGCCTTTTTATTCTCCTTAGCATGTTCTCTAAGATTATCTCCCTCAACCTGTTGAGCATGAGTCATAAGCCTATATATGTTCATATTTTCGAGCAACATAGCATTTATGCACTCTGTTTTCACTAAGTCTAACACTCTATATAGAAACTTGTTCATCTGAGCCCTGGAGTCAGCAACCATGTGAGGATCATACCTGGAGAGTTAGGTGAACTTGAGTCCATACTCTTCGACTGTCATGTTACCTTGTCTCAAGTTCATAAACATTTGAGCTCTTGCCTCCCTCAACTCTCTTGGGAAGAACCTATCCAGAAAAGTCTCACTAAAGCATTCCCAAGTGATAGGAGTTGCATCTGTACCCCTGTTCTCTTTCCATTGAGTATACCAGATATGAGCTACATCCTTAAGCTGATAGGATGCCAACTCAAGCCTATCATTACCAATTACCTGCATAACTTCAAAGATCTTCTTGACCTCATCGATGAAATTTTGGGGATCCTCACCAATCTGCAATCCTAAATACTCAGGCGGATTCATCCTAACAAAATCACGAAGTCTAGCTGCAGCTGACCCAACATTAGCATTTGTAGGAGCTGGAACCTGCTGGTTGTTCTTGTTAGTCACACTCTAAGCCAAGAGCTGAATGGTGTTCCGAAACTGTGCATTCGAAACTTCCTGATCTGGAACTGGAGGAGCTGTGTTTGCGTTCCTGGCATTCGTATTCCAAGCGTAAGCTCTACGAGGAGGCATGATCTGAAATGCATAACGATGAGTTGGAGAGAGATCATACCAACGCACAATAAGAATATCAAGAAAGTGAGGCTTTCCTAAAACACTTTTTAGCCTCCGTCTCATTAGATGTGGTGCACTTCACACCCATGAAAAATACTCTACTTAGTTCGGCTTTTGAGACATCCTAGGACACTTAAACCTAATACTCTGATACCAAGTTTGTCACAACCCGAAGCTACGCTAGGGCATAAACACGGGACCTAGGATAACGAGTGACCCCAAGCTAACCCTGCTGGCTTAACATAAGCACACTATGATAACTGAAATAAGATAATTTTTTTGTGGAAGCTTAAACATGAGATAAACTGAAAGTGATGGGGAATACCCATTCTAAATCTGGATATATAATCTGAGAGTTTAACGACAACTGAAATATCATACTCGAATCTAAAACTGATTCTAACTATGTCTGAAATAAAGCCTCTAACTGACTAGAGATGCCGGGACATGCCCCAGCTAAATCTATCAAAAACTGAAACTAAAGACTGAAAGTAGAAAGATAATCATGTCAATCATCCTCGAAGAATGAGGACTCACCACTGATGTTGTTGAACTGAAGATCAGGAACTGATCTATGCGTGATTTGGAAGCTGAGAACCTGGATCTACATCACAAGAAGATGTAGCGCAGAGTATGCGTCAGTACTTGAAAGGTACTGAGCATGCAGGATAGAGTAAAGTTGAAGAATATAAACATAACTGAACAAAGCATATAACTGAGAAATGATATAAGATAAGCATGATACTATACTGGAAATACTTAACATGAACTAACTGAATGCAATGACCAAGTTTATAACATGCTGAGACTGAAATCTGACTGTAACTAATAACATGGTCAATGTAATAGAATCTGACTTTGAGAGAGCTACTAATAACCGACATAAAACCACATGAGCTAAATGTGGAGTCCGATGAATACGCCCGATCGAGAGGACCCAATATACACTGCCAGAGGTATTGAGGCATGACTAACGTGATCACTAAAATGATGCCCACAGAGGGGACTTAAATCCTACGGGGCACATAGTTCTGGGACTATTCGTGTACACTGAAACCTAGTCCAACTTGTTATTCAGTCTACTCCCAACTGATTCTGTGAATAAGACATTATGACTGAGTTTCTGTAATACTGGATAGCTTAAAATGCTGACATGCAATATCTGAGAATGCAACATTAATGTACTGATAATGAAACATTCCTAACTGGGGAATGTATATCTTAAATAACTGACCTAGCATGTGTAATTCATGAATTAAAAGAACTTCATAACTAGGGTTCTTATTTTGTGAAAGCATCTATGCAAAACGATACTAAAATCATGATAATCTGATTAGGAATATTAAAGTAACTAATTCATAATGATCTGCTGAAATTCTAGAAACTCTAGGTCTAGATAATATCAAGGGAATCAAGAATCTGACTGAATTCTAGGGACCTAATGGGTGAAAGAAACCCACTAGTGTAATCCCACATACCTGGTGACGAATTCCACAAAGAAATCTTTCGATTTTAGGGCTAGAACTGATGAAACCTTGTTGCGTTCTTGGAAAGGTATTTGGTCGACTCTTTCTCCTCATTTTCTTTGAGTTTGCTAAATTTTGGAGACTGAATTGACTAGGATAAGTTCTAATTAAGTTACTAGGCTTAAACTGACCAAAACTACGTAGTTTAGGGGTCCAACGCATTAGGAAAACAACAAAAGACCCCTGACTTAACAGCTGTTGGGGCAACCGATGAAACTGACCGATGGTTCATGGACTGACCCACGGTCCGTGCTGGTCAACCGTCGATGGGGTTTTGGGCCTCGGACCTAAAGGCCACGATCCACGGACCTAGACAACGGCCCGTGATTTGACCTACAGTCTGTAGGTCCTAGTCGTGGGTCATACCATAGCTGAATTTTTTGGAGTTCTAGGAGTTGAAATCTGGGGTTCGACCTACGACCCTGGACCACGGGCCGTGGTCTGACCTACGGTCCGTAGGTCCTGGCGTAGGTATGGACTTCAAATTATTTTTTGGGCTTTTCTGGGAGGGGCTCCAGGTGATGAACCATGGACCACCAGGACGGACTGTGGGTCACCCTACGGCCCGTGGGTGGTGCCCATCAGTGGCACCTGTAGCTTCTCAAATCTTGAATCTGGTCTGTCTAGGAAAGAGAGTGTTACATAACCTATGCACCACGTACAAATATCTGAAAACTAAAATAATGAAAATCTATAAAAGTGTCTTGGTCCTAGGAACAATAGGACTGACCAATCTTTGAATCATCAAGAGCGATCAACTTGCCACAAGTCTACAAATAGGAGTGTCAGATCCTACATTAGTGAAACAATGTAGGCATAACTATGCATTAGTACATGAAATGTACTAATATGATAGCAATGCATATATGGTATGGAATCATGCAAAAATGCCATTACATGACATACAATGACCACACTAAAGCATAAAATAAGATGTTAGAAAACAGTAGTCATAATCATGGTTAATTCAAGTTTAACATAATGAAAACACTTTGTGAGATACTTTGAAGTAACCTAGTTCGTTACTGTGGGAACTTTAGCATAAAGAGACATCGACGATGTGAGCCAAAACATGGAATTCAATGTCTATCCCACACTAAAAGAAGATCTCCAACTTGCAAAGGTAAGGACCATAAACATCCAGCTTACGTGGATCAACTAGCTATGACATCCTACGGGGGCACGTAGTTAAGGTCAAGGAGATTTCTACTAGAGACCAGACCTCTACTAATGAGAGAGCGTACATCGGAATATTCTCTCGGTGCTATGTAAAATCCCATGAAATAGTCATTAATCATATTCATTTCATCATCCATGGAAAGGCACTATTAAGCTACTGATCCAATCTAAAGTAAGTGAGAAAACCTTTTCACAATTTTCATTGATACTTTTCATCTAAATTCATCCTTAAGTCATAAACATCAATCTCATAAAAGCTTGCATGTCTTCATAAATTCAAAGTTCATAGCTCATAAGTTTAATCATGTGATCATAGTCAAAAATCATGTGTCATGCATGGGTTCATATGAATTCAACTCAAAAACATGTAAATTCTTTAATTCATGCATTAAGAGATACAAAATAGGCAATTGAATCATAATTGAAAAGAACCCATGAATATTGGAGAAAATCCTAACTTTGATCGATTGAATTTAACTCAGAGAATTGGGATCTTCGGAGACCCAATGGAGGAAAGGACTCCATTGGTGAATACTAACATACCTTGATAATCAAATCCCAAAAGCTATGGTGAATTAGAGATCCTTAGTTGAAACCCTAGATTCTTCTTCATTAGCTTTAGAGTGTAATTTGGGTGAGGAACTTGTAGGGAATTTTGGATTCAGGAGAATGATTTTAGAAAAGGTAGTTTTAGGACTTAAAATAATTATAATGGGGGTCTTAATTAAATAATTTTGGTATTAAACACATAAGGAAAATACCCAAAAAGCCATTAAAATAACTACCAAAAATCCTTACGATTAGGACCGACAATCCGTCGGACTTTCTACGGACAATCTTGGTCAACAGTAGAAAATTTCAAAAGCCTTAATTTGGACCAACTTTTGATAAAACCTATCTACGGCCCATAGAACTTTCTACAGCCCATAGACCCAAACTGTAGAACTTAACTTTGTCCATAAAATTTAACTAAATCAGGGACATTCCTGCGAGACCTACATACAACCTTTAGACCATTTGACAGACCGTCCTGGTCAATCATAGACTCAACTTCATAAAATTTAATTTCTCAAAACTCAACCCCACTTTCTACGGATTCCTTCTACAGTCTGTAGAAGCTTCTACGATTTGTAGACTGGACCTGTAGAACTCAAGCAGTAGTAAAAAAATGTTTTCTTTTCCTTTTTCAAAAATTTGAGGTTTTACAAAGAGATTGTCCATATATAATGGACAAGGGAAGAAATAGTAGGAAAGCTCCTCCAAGTGGTTTGGGTGCTCAAAAGAGAAACCGATTCTATATACTTCAAACTCGACATGATCAAGAGGGTTCTCCTAATGTGTTACCTGTATGTTGAATTTGTTTTATGTTTATATTGATGCTTTTCTTCATACCAGTGCTACTTTGTCTTTGGTGATGCCTTATGTGGCTATGAGGATCTATGTTTATTAAGATGTATTGTTGAATCATTTTTATGTCTCCGCTCCTATTGGTGAATCTATTGTGGTAAAAGAGTTTATCGATTTTTTCCTGCCTCCTTATCTAATAGAGTCACCCATGTTGACCTTGTAGAGCTGTATATGTTGGATTTCGATGTTATTCTTTGTATGAATTTGATTCATTATTGTTATGCTTCTATTGATTGTAGAACCCGTGTTGTTAAGTTTTTGTTTCAAAATGAGCATGTCCTAGTGTGGAAAGGGGGAAATTATATGCCTAAGGGTCAGTCTGTTTCTTGCCTAAAGTCTAGGAAAATAATTTGTAAGGGTTGCATATATCATCTTGTTCAAGTTATGGATAGGAATTTGAAAACACCTACTCAGAAATGTTGTAAATGAGTTTTTGGAAGAGTTTCCTAATGATCTACCCATTGTTCCTCCAGAAAGGGAAATAGAATTAGGTATTGACCTTCTCCCCATTACGCAACCTATCTCTATTCCTCCTTACCACATGGCTCTGGCAAAATTTAAGGAGTTAAAGGATCAATTGAAAGATTTGTTAGATAGGGATTTTATTAGATCGAGTATCTCTCTATGGGGTGTTCAGTAGTTGTTTGTTCTAATGAATGATGGTTCTCTCCAAATGTGCATCAACTATCATCAATTTAACAAGGTTACTAATATATCATGTGTTTACGGTATTTTCGATGCATTTCACTTAGAGTTTGTGTGTGGCTTGAGCTATTTTGTTATTAGAAATAGTGTTTTTATGAACTCTTTTGCAGGAAATTGGTTTGGAAGCGGTTGAGAGAAAACGGGATTGAAATTGGCAGTAGCAGCAACCATGGGAACCAACCACGAACCGTAGGTCTAGTGACGGCCCGTAGGTGGTGCATCGTAGGTGGAAGACCAGGGAAATCTGACCAAGTGTGGAACCACGAAGCTAACGACGGACCATCGGTCGAGTGACGACCCGTCCTGCACATCCGTCATTTGGGATTAGAGAGTTGAAGTTCAAGTACCTGATTTCTTTTACAAGTGTTGGTCCACGGAGGTAGACCACGGACCATAGGTCGAATCATGGTCCGTAGGTCAAGCCGTCAGTCGAAACCGCATCCTAGATGAATTTTCCTTATTTTCTTTCCTAGTTGGTTTAGGTTTTGTTTTCTATAAATATTAGTTGTTATTCCCGTTATTGAGGGTTAGACATTATTGTATACTTTTAGTTTTTGGTCTTTTGGAATTATTTTGCAAACACTTGGAAATTTAATTTCTGGAAGTCGGTTTATGCAAATTTCACTTTGAATTTCAATTCAACATTTCGGTTTTCATCTATTCTCGTTGTAAGTTCATGAATTCTTTTAACCTAATTATGAATTGTGAACACTCAAGCATGAGTAGCTAAATTGACAACTAGGGTTGTGGGAACCATGAGCAATTCAAAAAGTATGAATAATAATTAAGTAATTCTTGAATAGTGTTCATGCATGTATTGTTAATCCCTTCGTTTAGAAGTCTTTTTAACGATTGCAAACGTTAGAACTCGTCTTGTTCCTACTTGCCTTACCAAGGGGGTAACGAACGAGAAAAGGATTAAAGAACAGAGATTTAGTTAAGGATTTGCTGCTATCTAATAGTCTACTATTAATTGAAGTGAGGGTGAAAATTAAACTAAATTGATACGATGACTAATCTAGGGTAAGTAATTCACACACCCGTACACTTACCAAGTTGCAAGGTGAAAGTTTCTGCTAGGATTA
Source organism: Solanum etuberosum (assembly GCA_029582245.1). NCBI lineage: Eukaryota > Viridiplantae > Streptophyta > Magnoliopsida > Solanales > Solanaceae > Solanum > Solanum etuberosum. The sequence goes on along the minus strand of JAJONR010001813.1, from coordinate 46,615 downwards.
CCAATCACATAGGAATACATAACTTATCGGCCTTGCATGACAAATACTAGGATAGGATTACTATTATTAGGATTACTGCGTTAAGAGCTTGTGGAGAACACATATACCCTAGTTTCCATCTTATATTGATATCTCAAATTGTGAATCTTTCTTACTTGTTACTTATTGATTTAAATCAACATTGTGTTTCTTGTGTACTAAACCCCCCTGTTTACTTTTCTCAGAGATAATATGAGTAAAAAGAGATAATTATGAGTTAAGTTTAAGTCTAAACCATATTCCTCGTGGGATCGACCCCAACCTACAAGTTAGGTTCTCTATTTGACAAAGATTACTTATGCTTCTTTAAGAGGTGTAATTTGAGTGTATCAAATTTTGGCGCCGTTGCCGGGGAATATGGCTTTTAGATTAATCTAACTACATTGTTGAACTTTAGTCAAGTATTCCTGATTTTACGTTTTTGTTTTGTTTTTATTTTCTACAGGTTTCTACTCTAGTGTATGCCAAGTACACGGAGTCGAGGCGAACTGTTGACCCCCTACGATCCTGAATTGAGAAGAACTATGAGGAAAATGAATAATCAAGGGGTACACAACAATCTAATCGGAGAGGGTCGAGGAGATGGAGTAGAATTGCATCCTCCAGGGGTTATGATGCAAAAGATGATGAAGAGGTTTGATGCAACTGATGAGAATGTGAAGAGATGCGAAATGACTTGTCTGGAATTGGTCAAAAAGTTGATGCCCATGCAGTGTCAATCAAGCAACTTGAGCAACAGTTTAGTCAGTTGTCCACCACTGTGAACCCACGTCAGCCTGACACACTTCCTAGCAACACCATTGTCACGACCCAGGAGTACACCCTAGATATAACATGGCGTACAAGACCCTGAGAGGCCTCATAAAAGCCACTTAGCATATCATAACATAAAGTAAATAGAAATGATGCGGAAATATAAAACTGTTTTTTCCATATATCAAAGTCCTTTTAATAAAAAGTCGAAGTCTATAACACTTTGTCTCAAACCATCTAAACCATAATCATCTTTGGGACGCAGCCCATACAAAAGTCTAAAACCTAAAATGAAATATCATAAAGGAAATGGTGGCTATATCCTCGAATGCTATGAGGACTCACCAATCTTCAACTCCTTCCTCTACTAGGAACCAAGCCACAGGGATGAAACTCAATATCGCTGGACCCTACATTTGATAAGAATGTAGGCAAAAGTATGTGTTAGTACAAAATGTACTAAATATGATAGCTAGCATAAACACCATAAGAGCATAACATAAGTGTTAGCCAACATAAGACATAAGCATAATCTCCAAAATAGACATAATATAAGCATAAGTAATTATAAGGCATAATCCATAAACATAGGAGATACGACATATTCATAAGCATAGTCCATACTTAAATCTTCATAACATAAGAGAACCACTTCATAAGTAACCTCAAAGCATACTTGTGTAATGCATGGATAGGACCCCATAATCCCACCCATAGTAAGTACCACTTTTAAGTCATCATAATCATACTTACCATCTTGATCTCATCCTTAGCTTAATTCTCACAGATAAGGGAACTATTACCTTTAGTCAAACATATCAATGAAGGCAACTATAGTAACAATCCAAGCTAAGCATACATCATGTAAGAGAAACACTTCATAAGTAGCTCCAAGTCATACTTGTGCAATGCATGGATAAGACCCCATAATCTCACCCATGCTAAGTAAATATCTTTAGGGCATCATTCATATTCTTGTCTATATTGTTATTGTGTGGGATTAAGCCTTAACCGACATAGACCATGTGAGATTAACATGGAATCCGGTGTTACCCACACCGAAAAGGGTTGTCCTACTTGCCTAAGGTAGGACCATGGTTTGTTATCTTAGGTGGATCCAATAGCTAAATATAATACGGGGGTGCATAGTTTATTGGATACGAAGATTGTTAATAGAAACCCGGCCTTTCTGACGGAAGAGCTTCTATCTCATGAGATTGCTTCTAGAATCTCGACCTTTCTGATGGAAGAACTTTCATCTCATATTAAATATCCACTCGGTGCTAAGAATTAATCTCACGGAGTACTTATTCAGTCATAAATCATTTCATGGAGGGGTGTCTTTGACAATCAACCCAACTTAGTTCATTAGGATAGCTCTTAGATCATGCGTGAGAATAACCTTTCACCGTCCATGTCTACATGTAGATTCAATTAGGTATGAATAGCCTTTCAACTTTAGAATCATCATTATGTGAGAAAATCTTTCACATCATGTTCATTATGTGTTCATGAGAATAGGCTTTCAACCAACACAACAACATTATCATATTCATGGAAACTTCATTCATAGTCATGCATAAGGGTGTATGTGAGAATAGCCTTTCAACAATACAACAATTATATCATAATCATAATCACTTTACTCTCAAAGTGTTCATAAAGCATTTACATAAATCTCATAATCATGCTTAATTTTCATATCTTGCCCTTCAAATATCAAAGATCACATTCAACCAACGCATCTAGATTTCTAACATTAGACATGGATATAATTATAACTCAAGTGATTCTATCACTTCATACAATCAAACATTCCTAAGGTAGATTAGGTGGGTAAAGTCCTTCCACTACAATTCTATCTATAGTCTACCATTCACATGGAAGCTTCACTCTCAAAGCGTTAACATTCATAATTCAACACATTAGCTTTACTCTCAAAGCCCTAGGTATCAACATTCATAGCTACAAGCTTTACTCTCAAGCAATACTTCTCATGAGCATTCAATAGGCCTAAGTCTCAAGGAATTCTACTCATATGCTTCATTCTTAAATAATTCTAATCATATATCATTATCTAGGCTTAAACTCATCATTACCAATCATGATTCATAATGTATACTTTAATATCATTCAATTCATATCTATTTTCCCTAATCTCAAGCAATCCACTATACATATCATCAATATTAGAAGATCATCTCTAAATCCTCAATTTTCCCTTTCAAGGCACAAAATCCACTTACTTTAATTTCATCTTTCGAGAAATGGGTTAGGTATGTAAACATGTAATTTTATATTAAAACCATGATTTACTAGTAATTTTATCATAAACAATCATTATTCACTCAATCGGATCAACATCCATCATAACCCACAACATTGAAGAAACCCTAACTTGAATTGGGAAATTCTTCATCAAATTGGGGAATTCTAGGGCACTCCATGGATTGAAGAATCCATGGATGAATAAGCTATCATACCTTGGATACAAAGACCAAAGAAATTGACATGTAAAAGCTTGATTTTTGAACCCTAGCTTGAATCTCCTTCTTCTTCTTCTTCTTCCTCAAGTTTCTAGAGAGAGAAATATTTTGGAGAGGATGAACTCTGGGAATTATTTTGGCTCTTGGAATAAATGACTTAATTGGGTGAATTTTGGGGTTAAAATGACTTATATAAGGGTCTTAGGCTTGGGCAAAATGGCATAGCTTTGAGTTAAAACAATTGGGAAAAGACCCAAGAAGTCCCCTGACTGGAAACTGCCGAAATGGCATAAAGGAGGCATTCACGGGTCGTCATCATCACCACGGCCCGTCAAACGGGTCATGAAGAATCTCAGCCTGACAGTGCTTCACTATTTCGGGTATAACTCTTTACTCCGAGATGAGAATTGGGTAAACTCGGTGGCATTGGAAAGAGGATTCAGAGACCTTTAATTGGATAGGTCATGGCACACCTAATTCATTTTGAACTAAGAGATATGATCATTTGAAGTTTACCCTAAACTCTAAGGCTAGTGAAAAGCCCTTTACGTGAGGCTCCACGAGCCGTGGTGCATCTCGTGGTCATGATCCAGTAGCTAGGAAACCTTCCCCTTAACCCCTAAAAATCTAAGGCACCACCACGAGACTTCCCATGAGCCGTGGTCATCACCATGAGCCGTGAAGTGGCTCGTGTGGAGGGGACTGTTTTGGGCAGCCTTTGTTTAGCCACTGCCTAGCCCACCACGAGCCACACCATAAGCCGTGGTCCTCACCACGAGCCGTAGTGGTGGTCATGGAAGGTGAGGCAGTGTCCATGTAAGAGTGAACTGCCCTAGTCCTCTTCCTTGGCTCTAACCCTCACACTTAGCCCTAGTTTAGCCTACGAGTTTCCGGGGTGTTACAATATCTCCCCCTTGAGAACATTCATCCTCGAATGACGCTTTAGACACCTTACGGAAGTAATGACTCAAGACTAGCAGCCTATCATGCATGCAACATCATAACAATGCACCAATCAAAGGAGGAAACATCAACTCCAACTCAAACATATACAATGCATCACAAGGAAGTAGGAACTACATCTAACAACCCATTATAAATTAAATCTCAACATTTCTCATGTTCTTAGGAAGAATTACCTTCTCCAAGCTAAAAGCATGCTCATCAATTCATCTCATGAAGTCTATAGGCAACTCATACTCAATGCACTACAACATGAGGAAATCAATTCACATAAGTCATTTCTACCAAGGCTTAAGCTTTTTCATGAACATGCATATAAAGAAAATCATGGAAACATATAAAGACACATGACTTCACATAAAGAGCTAATCACAAGGTACTCTCCCTTGGTTCTCACTTGTTAAACTTGCCGGTCTAGCATCTTAACCGGAACTCCCTCTTGGAAGAGTTCTCATCTACTCCCCAAACCTTCTAAGGAACTTAGGGATGTTCGATCTCCAACACACTCTTTTCAACTAAAGACATGGAAACAAAACCGGATGCACCTACGCCAATTCACTAGGCAAGGATAAATCATAAGCACCCTAACCATATGCCTCAAGATCTTCTCTTATGGTCCTACAAAATGGGGACTAAGCTTCCCTTTCTTAGTAAACTCACTACACCCTTTATGCGTGGGATACTTCAAGTAATCCCAAATCATTAACATTAGGATCATACAATGACCTTGCTATCTAAGCACACCATATCCCCTTGGGAGGAAGCCTCAACGGACTTTCTAAGCACCGTCACTTTCAATTCTACTAAGGTCGGATCAATACATCACTTAACTTTCACATCTAACTCAAAAGACGATCTGGAACCATTCTAAACCATAACAACTATCCTTGGTAGAGTCTACTAACCGAACATATCTAGGTATTATCTAAAATCCCTACTCATAATGACCATACTTAAGAACAATCTTTAAAGACAACTAACTCTTTGAAGTTTGTCAACACTTACACTTTTCTCCCTCACCTTAACTAGGTGCCACATGCAACCCTCGGAGTCAATCTTTAGGACTAGACATAATCCAAACTTTTGGCATAGACTTCCCTATTCCACTCTTGGATAGGCTCATTCGGGAACTAACAATTTAACTACATGGGTTCTACAATCACATAGGAGCATAATAGGAGTGCAGCCAAATCATCACAAAGACAACATCAAATCACAAACCTCAATTAAGAAGGTATCAACATACCAGGATCCACATCGGGAGCACACTCTTCTTCACCTCTAGCTTGAAGTGCATACAACCAGTTTTGCTTAGGAGCATCCTCTATTCCTTTAGCATTTTCCTTAGGAAAATTCCTCATTTTGTGACAACTTTCATCACAACTAAAACAACCCTCTAAGCCGGCTAAATATCTACCCCCATGTCTCTTTCAACACCTAGCACAAGTCGGCCATAGGGATTCACTACTAATTCCTTGTGGCTTAGGGTTAGACACCCTATCCTCCTTATGCTTAGAAGCATTGGAAGAAACTTGTATGGAAAACCTTTGTCGATTCTACATGAAATAACTTATCATCATCTATTCTACACCTCTTTTATACCTAGACCTCCCTAATATAGCTTCTCCTCTTCAATATCGGGTAAGGATTAGGAAAAAGTCTTATAGAGTTAAACACTATCACACGACTTAGAGAAATGAAGAAGTGAGATTTCCTAATCATCTGATCGCTTCCCATTCATAAATGTGGAGCGCTTCACACTTATGAACAAGACTCTACCTGACGTGGTTTTGAGACATCCTATAATCATTCTAAACCTTGTGCTCTGATTACCAAGTTTGTCACGACCCAGGGGTTCACCCTAGATGTAACATGGCGTACAAGACCCTGAGAGGCCTCATACAAGCCACTTAGAATATCGTAACATAATGTAAATAGAAATAATATGGAAATTTAAAACTTTTTTTCCATAATATCAAAGTCCTTTTAATAACAAGCGGAAAATTATAACACTTTGTCTCAAACCATCTAAAACATGATCATCTTTGGGAAGCAGCCCATACAAAAGTCTAAAACATAAAATGAAAGTTCATAAAGGAAATGGTGGATATATCCTCGAATGCTATGAGGACCCACCAATCTTCGACTCTTTGCTCTACTAGAAACCTAGCCAAGGGGATGAAACTCAATATCGCCGGACCCTACATTTGATAAGAATGTAGGCAAGAGTATGCGTTAGTACAAAATGTACTAAATATGATAGCTAGCATAACACCATAAAAGCATAACATAATTGTTAGCCAACATAAGACATAAGCATAATCTCCAACATAAACATAATATAAGCATAAGTAATTATAAGGAATAATCCATAAACATAGGACATACGACATATTCATAAGTATAGTCCATACTTAAATCTTCATAACATAAGAGAACCACTACATAAGTAACCTCAAAGCATACTTGTGCAATGCATGGATAGGACCCCATAATCCCACCCATATTAAGTACCACTTTTAAGTCATCATAATTATACTTACCATCTTTTGATTTCATCCTTAGCTTAATTCTCATAGACAAGGGAACTATCACCTTTAGTCAAACATATCAAGGAAGAAAACTATAGCAACAATCCAAGCTAAGCATATATCATATAAGAGAAATACTTCATAAGTAGCTTCACGTCAGACTTGTTCAATGCATGGATAAGACCCCATAATCTCCTACATGCTAAGTAAATCTCTTTAGCCCATCATTCATATTCTTGTCCATATTGTTATTGTGTGGGATTAAGCCTTAACCGACATAGACCATGTAATCTTATCATGGAATGCGTTGTTACCCACACCAAAAAGGATTGTCCTACTTGCCTAAGGTAGGACCATGGTTTGTTAGCTTAGGTGGATCCAATAGCTAAATATCCTACGGGGGCGCGTAGTTTATGGGATACAGAGATTGTTACTACAAACCCGGCCTTTCTGACGGAAGAGCTTCTACTCTTGAGATTACTTCTAGAAACCCGGCATTTTTAACAGAAGAACTTCCATCTCATATTCAATATCCACTCGGTGCTAAGCTTTAATCCCACGGAGTACATATTAAGTCATAACTCATTTCATGGAGGGATGTCTTTGACAATCAACCCAACATAGTTCATTAGGATACCTTTTAGATCATGCGTGAGAATAACCTTTCACCGTCCATGTCTACATATAGACTCAATTAGGTGAGAATAGCCTTTCAACCTTAGAATAATCATTATGTGAGAAAATCGTTCACATCATGTTCATTATGTGTTCATAAGAATAGTCTTTCAATCAACACAACAACATTATCATAACCATGGACACTTCATTCATTGTCATGTATAAGGGTGTATGACAGAATAACCTTTCAACAATACAAAAATTGCATCATAATCATAATTACTTTACTCTCAAAGTGTTCATAAAGTATTTACATAATCTCATAATCAGGCATAATTTTCATATCTTGCCCTTCAAAGATCAAAGATCACATTCAATCAACACATCTAGGATTCTAACATTAGACATGGATATCATCATAACTCAAGGTATTCTATCACTTCATACAATCAAACATTCCTAAGGTAGATTAGGTGGGTAAATTCCTTCCACTACAATTCTATTTATAGTCTACCATTCACATGCAAGCTTCACTCTCAAAGCCTTAACATTCATAATTCAACACATTAGCTTTACTCACAAAGCCCTAGGAATCAACATTCATAGCTACAAGCTTTACTCTCAAGCAATACTTCTCATGAGCATCCAATAGGCCTAAGTCTCAAGGCATTCTACTCATATGCTTCTTTCTTAAATAATTCTAATCATATATCATCATCTATACTGAAAGTCATCATTACCAATCATGATTTATCATGTACACTTTAATCTCATTCAATTCATATCTATATGCCCTAATCTAAAGAAATCTACTATACATATCAGCAATTTTAGAAGATCTTCTCTAAATCCTCAATTTTCCCTTTCAAGGCACAAAACCCACGTACTTCAATTTCATCTTTCTAGACATGAATAAGGCATGTAAACATGTAATTTCATCTTAAAAACATGATTTAGTACTAATTTAATCATAAATAATCATTATTCACTCAATTGGATCAACATCCATCATAATCCACAACATTGAAGAAACCCTAACTTGAATTGGGTAAATTCTTCATCAAATTGGGAATTTCTAGGGGACTCCATGGATGGAAGAATCAATGGATGAATAAGCTATCATACCTTGTATAGAAAGCCCAAAGAAATTGATGTGTAAAAGCTTGCCTCTTGAACCCTAGCTTGAATCTCCTTCATCTTCTTCTTCCTCAAGTTTCTAGAGAGAGAAATATTTTGGAGAGGATGAACTTTGGAATTATTTTGGGTCTTGGAATAAATGACTTAATTGGTTGAGTTTTGGGGTTAAAATGACTTATATAGGGGTCCTAGGCTTGGGCAAAACGACATAGCTTTGAGTAAAACAATTAAAAAACCCAAGAAATCCCCTGACTGGAAACTGCCGAAATGGCATGAAGGAGGCCTTCACGGGTCGTCATCATCACCACGGCCCGTCAAACGTGTCGTGAAGAATTTCAGCCTGACAGTGCTTCCCTATTTTGGGTATAACTTTTTACTCCGAGATGGGAATTGGGCTAACTCGGTGGCGTTGGAAAGAGGACTCAGAAAACTTCAATTGGATAGGTCATGGCACACCTAATTCGTTTTAATCTAAGAGACATGATCATTTGAAGTTTACCCTAAACTGTAAGGCTAGTGAAAATCCCTTCACGTGAGGCTCCACGAGCCGTGGTGCCTCTCGTGGTCATGATCAGCTAGCTAGGAAACCTTCCCCTTAACCCCTAAAAATCTAAGGCACCGACATGAGCCTTCCCACGAGTCATGATCATCACCACGAGCAGTGAAGTGGCTCGTGTGGAGAGGTCAGTTTTGGGCAGCCTTTGTTTAGGAACTGCCTAGCCCACCACGAGCCACACCACGAGCCACACCACAAGCCGTGGTCCTCACCACGAGTCTTGGTGGTGCTCGTGGAAGGTGAGGCAGTGTCCATGTAAGAGTGGACTGCCCTTGTCCTCTTCCTTGGCCCTTCCCCTCTTCCTTGGCTCTAACCCTCACACTTAGCCCTAGTTTAACCTACTAGTTTCCGGGGTGTTACAACTATCCAGAATCCAAAAATGATGGGCTATGGAAGTCACTACTCGTGGAGAAAAGTAGACCATTGACCCCCCCCCCCCCCCATGCCGTCTGAGGTTGAAAAAGTGATAGAAAAGGATGAGGATGAGATTGAGGTTACTAAAGATCCAAAAATTCACATAGAGAAGGAAGCAAAGGTGACCCAAAAGGTTGTTCCCATGCCTAGACCTCCACCTCCATACCCACAGAGATTGGTGAAAAATACCGAAGAGGGAAAATACCGCAGGTTCATATCTATGTTGAAGCAACTGTCCATAAATGTCCCATTGATAGAAGCTTTGGAACAAATGTCTGGGTATGCTAAATTCATGAAAGACTTGGTGACCAAAAAGAGGGCTGTCAGTTTTGAGAATGATAATAGGCTGCAACATTGTAGTGCTATTGCTACTAGGTCACCTGTGCAAAAGAAAGAGGATCCTGGAGCTTTCACTATTCCTTGTACCATTGGGATTCTACACTTGGCAAAAACTTTGTGTGATTTGGGGGCCAGCATTAATTTGTTGTCATTCTCCATTTATAAGAAGTTGGGTTTAGGAGTTCCAAAGCCGACAGTGATGCGTTTACTTATGGTTGTTAGAACTGTGAAGAGGCCTATTGGAGTGCTCGAAGATGTCCTTGTGAAAGTAGAGTCATTCATCTTTCCGACGAACTTTGTGATACTTGATTGTGAGGTTGAATTTGAGGTTTTCATCATCTTAGGAAGACCATTTCTTGCTATTGGGCATGCCTTGGTCAACATGTAAAGAGGGCACATGAAGTTCTGATTGAACAATGAGGAGGTAACTTTTGACATATATAGGTCAATGAAGCTTGAAAGTGATGTTAAATTTGTATCCGTGGTGAATCACATTGAGGGTACAACTCTGAGGTATCCATTAAGGAAAGGTTAGGTGTTGATGCGCTAGCAGCAGTGATGATGAAATTTTACAGTGATGGTATTGATGAGTATGATGAGCTAGTTTCCGCACTTGATAGGCTTGATTTCCGTTCCAAACCAAAAATATTGAAGTTAGATATGAAAAATCGAGACTCCCCACCAGCAAAACCTTATGTAGATGAGCCTCCAAAACTGGAACTCAAGGCTCTACCATCCCACTTGAGGTATGTATTCTTGGGGAAATATTGCACTTTACCAGTAAAAATTGTTGCTGATTTGAGTGAGAGCAAATAGAGGCCTTGGTATCTGTATTGAAGAGGTTTAAGAGGGCTATATGATGGACTATTGCTGACATTATTGGTATACCGCCGAGCATTTGTTCTCACAAAAGCTAACTCATGCTGGACAGCAAGCCAAGTATTGAGTATTAAATGAGACTAAATCCCCCTATACAAGAGGTTGTGAAAAAGGAGATCATTAAGTGGGTAGATGCTGGAGTTATATATCCGATTATTGATAGTAGTTGGGTTTGCCTAGTCCAGTGTGTGCCAAAGAAAGGAGGAATCACTTTGGTTCCCAATGCTAAAAATGAGCTTGTTCCAATGAGGCCGGTGACTGGATGTAGAGTGTGTATGGACTATCGCAAGTTAAATGCATGGACCAAAAAAGATCACTTCCCAATGCCGTTCATGGATCAGATGCTAGATCGTCTCGCTGGTAAGGGTTGGTATTGTTTTCTAGATGGGTATTCAGGGTACAATCAAATCTCCATAGCTCCGGAAGACCAAGAGAAAACCACCTTTACTTGTCCTTATGGGACTTTCGCCTTCAAAAGGATGCCATTTGGGTTATGTAATGCTCCAGTGACCTTCCAGAGGTGTATGATGTCGATATTTTAAGATATGGTGGAGGACACGATTGAGGTATTTATGGATGATTTCTCTGTGGTAGGTGACTCGTTTGATGGTTGTTTGATGCATCTGGCCGAGGAACTAAAATGATGTGAAGAGTGCAATCTTGTGCTCAATTGGGAAAATTGCCACTTCATGGTAAAAAAGGGTATAGTTCTGGGTCATCGGATTTCACAGAAAGGTATTGAGGTTGATAGAGCCAAAGTTGAGGTAATAGAAAATCTTCCACCACCCATCTCTGTCAAAGGTGTTCAGATTTTTCTTGGACATGCAGGTTTCTACCAGAGGTTTAATAACAGATTTTTCAAAAATTTCACACCCATTGTGCAAGTTACTCGAAAAGGAGTATAAGTTTGATTTTGATAATGCTTGTCTGAGAGCATTTGGAGAGTTGAAAGAAAAGTTGTCCTCGGCACCTATCATTATTTCACCAGATTGGGGACAACCGTTTGAAGTGATGTGTGATGCGAGTGGGGTGGCGCTTGGTGTAGTGTTAGGACAAAGGTGAGAGAAGATTATTCATCCGATTTATTATGCAAGAAAAGCTCTGAATGTGGCTCAAAAGAACTATATTGTGACTGAACATGAGCTCCTAGCTGTGATTTTCGCATTCAAGAAATTTAGGTCCTACTTGCTTGGTACTAAGGTCATAGTCTATACTGACCATTCTGCATTGATGTTTCTGATGGCTAAAAAGGATGCAAAACCAAGGTTGATTATATGAGTACTTTTGTTGCAAGAGTTCGATTTTGAGGTAAAGGATAGAAAGGGAACATAAAATCAGGTTGCTGATCATTTGTCCAGATAAGAGGAGGAAGCTATGATCAAGTTTGAGGATGGAGTTGAGATTAATTATGCATAGCCTGATGAACAGGTATTGGCTGCTTCTTATGATCTTATCCCTTGGTTTGCAGATTTTGCTAACTACTTGGCAAGTGATTTGGTTCCGTCGGATTTGTCATTCCACCAAAGGAAAAAATTCATGTCTGATGTGAAGAAATTCTTTTGGGATGAGCCTTACCTGTTTCGTGTTTGTACTGATGGGATTATTCGTCACTGTGTGCCTGAGGTTGAGATGATGAGTATACTCGAGGCGTGTCATTCATCGCCTTTTGGTGGGCACCATAGTGGTATTCAGACTACTCATAAGATGGTGCAATGTGGGTATTACTGGCCTACCATCCACCAAGATACTCATGATTTCGCCAAGTCTTGTGATCGTTGCCAACTAGAAGGAGGAATTTCAAAGAAAAATGAACTACCTATGAACCCGATATTGGTGATTGAGTTATTCGATGTCTGGGATCTTGACTTCATGGGTCCGTTTGTGAGTTCGCATGGGATGAAGTAGGTTCTTGTTGCGGTTGACTATGTATCGAAATGGGTGGAAGCAATTGCACTTTCAAACAATTAGGGAAAGAGTGTCACCGCATTCCTGAAAAAGAGTATATTCTCTAGATTTGGTACACCTAGGGCACTTATCAGCAATGGAGGTTCTCACTTTTGTGAAAAGTTGTTCAAGGTGTTGGTAGAGAAATATGGTGTTCGTCACAATGTAGCCACTCCTTATCATCCGCAGTCGAGTGGGCAAGTTCAAGTGTCGAATCGCGAGATAAAGCACATTCTTGGAAAGACCGTAAATGCTAACAGAATTGACTGGTCGAGAAGGCTTGATGATGCTCTATGGGCTTATCGCACTGCATTCAAAACTCCCATAGGTATGTCCCCCTACCAACTTGTATATAGGAAATCATGCCATTTGCCTGTGGAGCTAGAGCATAAAGCAATGTAGGCGCTAAAGAAGTTGAATTTCGATTGGGGCGCCGCATCGAGTCAAAGACTGAACGATATGAATGAGCTTGATGAGTTTCGTCTAAAATCATATGAAAGTTCAGCCTCGTAAAAGGAGAGGATGAAGAAGTACCATGATCAGAAGATTGAAAAGCGTGAATTTGTTGCCGGTGATTTAGTGCTCTTATTTAACTCAAGGTTGTGCTTGTTTTCTGGCAAGCTCAGGTCCAAGTGGACCGGGTCATATAGAGTAACTCATGTATTTCCACATGGAGCGGTTGAGTTCGAGAACAAGGAAGGAACGAGGTTCAAGGTGAACAGACAGAGGATAAATGAAGTGATAGAGAGGCTTAGTATCTTGATGAAGTCTGAGTAATTAAGGTTTTTACGTCGTGCCGCGACATTAAATCAAGCACTGCTTGGGAGGAAACCCAAGATGTACAATCTAGCCAACTATAGGAGTTTCTTTTCGATATAGGAGTTTTTCTTAGTATTTGTAGTTATCTAGATAGTTGTTTATTAACTTTTGTTTTTAGTGTTGGATAGATATAGATAGAATAGGGTCCTTTACTAAAAAGTTTCATGAAAATATAAAAAGAAAGTCCTAAGGTTTGCTACGTGTGCAGGGACGAAGAGGCAAAATCTGTAGAAAAGCTGATGTAGTGATCTACGGGTCCCATCGACGGTCCATTGGTCCACCTACAGATCGTGGATGGCATCCGTAGATCCCAGGTAAGTTTTATAAATTTTTCTAAGTGTTATACTGGACCACAGAACCCATTGACGGACCGTAGGTCGACCCACAGACTATCAATGGGGTTTTGTGGGTCCACGTTAGGGCTAATGTCGACCTAACCCAGACCCCATTTATAAAACCCCTCAATTCAAATACACCCCACTTCACTCTTCAACCCCAATTCACCCACTAAACTTCCCAATCAAACCCATATAAACCTCCCATTCCATTATTATTCATTCCTATCTCCCATTTTCTCCATTTTCCCCCAAATCTCCCTTTTCCACCAAGTATCCACGGTCCGGGTTCGGTGTAAATTTTGTAAGAGTTAAAAGAAGAAGTCTTAATCAACACACTCCTCCACTTCTCTTTGCTTGTAAGGTTATCGGGCTCACCATAATTGTGATTTATGTTCATTGTTTAAATTTAAATCAACGAAGTGGTACTTGACCATGGGTAAGAATTTGCATGATAATTTAGTATGAACTAGTCCTAAAACTACCCTTGGAAAGATGGTAATTGGAGTGTGTTGTTAAAATTAACCAAACAAAGAGGATTCAATGTCTAGTTGGATGTTTTGACTTAGGGCTTCGTAGTTTTCGTATTGATAATCTAATGTTACATAATTGAAACCCTAAGAATGATGAACTACCACATTACTTGTTGAAATGTATGTTTATACTCGAAGTAAGTATTGACTGTGTGTTGTATGGAAGTTTGGAATTGAAAATGCCTGGCATCGTTCTTGTACACGACAATAACCGACGTACCGTAGGTCGTGGTCCGTCGACTGCATGTACAACAAATTTGCCTAAGTGATGAACCAGGGTGTGGACTACGGTCCGTTGTTTCATCGACGGACCGTTCTGCACATCCATGGTTCCGACTTAACAGACCCAAAATTGCACCCTTTGACCTATGGAGGTGACCCACGGGCCATCAGCCCATCGACAGACCGTAGGTACCCAGCATGGGTAATAGAGCCTGCTACTGTCTGTGAATTTTTTTTAAATTAGTGTAGGTCCTAAGGGTGTTCTAAAAATATTCCGTAGAACTTTTTGACTTGTTTTAGTACTAATCAGTCTTCCACAAGTATAATGGCTTCAAAGGAGGCACCCGTTTACTTCAGAAAGGGAAAATCCAAGTCTGTTGCACCTTCACGTCGGGTTATTCAGGATTCCAGCGGGGGAGAGTACAAACTGAGCCAATGGAGAGCACCCCCCACAACCCCTGTGACCACTAGGCACTGGAACCGGTAGGTAGTTGTTTCTGATGAGAAGTATCCCTCCTCCACCACCCTCGTAGTTTCCCCCAGTCTGAGGAGGGGGCCTAGCATGCTGAGGAGTCGCATTCCGGCTCAGAGTCGCAGACTGACACTAGTTCTAGTTTCACACCAGCCTCCGCTTCCGATGACACTAGCTCCGGAGAGGCTCATGACTCGTTGGTCATACCTTTTTACTCCGTTCTGCTTACCACCAAGCCAAACAAGTGGTGTGTCAAACGCCAATACCAGATATACTATGATGGGCAGAACAAGAACGAGTATTAGAGGCAGACCTGAACCATTACTGAGGAGCGTCGGGTTCTTAAAGTTAGCCTTCACACCGTGCCCACTATTGAGGAGCTATTCAAGAGACACAAGTATGAGTGGATGGCACGGAGTCCGGGGAATATCTGATTTTTGTGCACCGGTTTCTGAACAAATTCTGAGGGCCCATTCGGAGGATAATTAGTCTTAATGTTTTGTTGTTGTTGTTCTGTTATCTGATGCGATGTTCATCACAATCGCGGGATCCTCTTATGTGATCGCGTAAGTCTGTTAATTTATGCATTATAATCACATAGGTCTAAACTCTTGAGCATTGCGATCGTGTGACCCTTATCATGATCGAGAAAATCAATTAATTTTTTGACCATCTTTTCTCTCCGCGATCACGTGGAGGGGGCCGTGATCGTGTAAAGTAAGTTACCTAGGAGATTGTTAATTCTTGACATTGGGGTTTCTTCCCCATTTCACCATTTTTGACTTTGAGAACTCTTGGAAGGCCATTTTAAAGAGGGTTTTCAAGGTTAATTGACTTGGTAAGTTAATTTAACCCTAGACCTACATTACCCATTTATTGTTTCATAATTTTGGCGTTAAATCCTTCTTTTTGAATTCAAACTTTAAGGATTTTTCTTCAAAATGGTGTTTTAAGGAAATTGGAGTTTCAAGTCTGATTTTAATTCGTTCTCCGATTCGATTTCATTTGTGAGATCCAAATTTATTGGGTGTTATGATTTTCTATAAAAATTCTAGTAACTACCATTAGCCCTCAGGAATGACCTTTTTAGGTCGATTTTGACCCGGTTTCAAAAATTAGCATCATGGGTATCAATGTTCATCTTTTAATATATATATTTTGTATTTCATTAGATTTTGTGTATTCGTAGACTCATCGTAGAGGGAAGCCTCAAATGCCGAGTTCATCTTATTCTCTTTTACGGCAAGTGGGCATCTTTGACCTTTTGTTGAGCGTATTGAACCTTGTATGCCTTGTTATGTGATATAGAGTATTGAGGAATAATGAATATACTTGTATAATACACTTGTTATAAAATGTTGTTTGAATATTTGTAATGATCATGAGGGCGGAAGTGAAATTATTGATATGATAATGTGTGATATGCCACAAGTGACTTGGATCGTTATATTGACTCATTTTGATGAAGTATCATGATTATCTGTGATTGGTTATTGATGTGGATTTATAATCTTCTCATTATGCATAGGAACATACCTACTTCAATTGGTTCTGAGGCACTGGTGTGATGGTCTCATGACCCAAAGAACACCCTAGAAGTGACATGGCACATAAGACCCCAAAAGGTCCTACACAAGTCCCTTAGCATACATCATATAAGATAATTGAGTTTAAGAGTTTAAAAGACATTTTATACCATAAATATTGACAAAATGAAGCGGAAGTCTAACATAGTATCAAATCCATCTAATACATAAAAAGTCATTGGGACGTAACTCATACATTGCATACAATACGGAAAAGTAAAGGCAATAAAAAATAAAGGGTTTGGTCCTCAGAACATGAGGACTCACAACTCTTCAAAAGCTACTAAGTTGATCACTAGCCACGAGGATGAAGAATACGAGCGCCGGACCCTACATTGGTGAAACAATGTAGGCAAGAGTATAAGTTACTACAAAGAATGTACCAAGTATGATAGCAATGCATAAGAGTTATAAAATCATGCTTAAAAGACTTTTCGTGATATGCATAGACCAAGTTAAGATAAGACGTTAGAAGCATAATCATGATCATGGTCAATGCAAGTAAAAATCAATTTTAAAATACATGTGAGATAATTCTAGAAGTAACCTTAGTTCATTATTGTGAGAAGAAGACATTAACAAACATATAGACCATGTGAGCTATAACATGGAATCTGGTGTCTATCCAGCACCGAAAAGAGATGTCCTTACTTGCCAAGGTAAGAACCATAACTTCTAGTTTAAGTGGATCAACTAGCTAATGTCTATCTAAGACAACCTATGGTCGCATATAGTTTATGGGTAAGGAGATTGCTACTAGAAACTGCGCCTCAAGCTACATGAGGGCTTCCATCTCAATATCCTCTCAGTTCTAAGCATAAATCCCACGGAAAGACCATTAACCTTAACTTGTCTTATCATTAACAGGAATGGGTAATCACTGCTTGCCTTATCATTTATGGAAGGCACATAAAGTAGCCAATCCAAGATTAGGTTTTATTAGAAAAGCTCCTAAATCTTTATTCAAAGTTTAGTTGAAAAACCTTTCAATTCTAAGAATCCTTTATGTGAGAAATCCTTTCACAACAACAACAACATTGATGCTTTACTCTCAAAGCAACTTAAATCAATTTTGTTCAATTTCATAAAGAAAATGCATATTTTTATAAATTCATCTTTCAGAGTTCAAAATCCACATCATATCATCATAAACTAGAAATCATGGGTTCATGGGGGATTCAACTTAAAACAAGTAATTACTTCAATTCATTCTTAGGTATACATAAAACAATCAATTGGATCAACAATGAAAGGAACCCATGGCAATTGAATAAAATACTAATTTGATTGAGGAGTCTAACTTTAAAAAATTGGGGATTTTAGGAACACTACGAAGGAAAGAGCTCCATAGGTGAAGACTATCATACCTTGGAGTTCAAACCCCTCAAGCAAATGGTTAATTTTGAGACTTGATCTTGAAACCCTAGACTTCTACTTCTTCCTTAGAGAGAGAAATATTTGAGAGGACGAACTTGATAAACTTTTGGGAAATTAAGAAAGTGAATTGAATTGGGTAATTTTGAGGGTAAAAATGTGAATATAGGGCATAGTGTAGAAAGTAAAATGACATAGTATTGGGTTAAAATAATTAGGAGAAGTCCAAAACAACCCTGACTTAAAGCTGATGAAGTACCTCTTAGAGGGGCTACACGGGACGTCTAGAGCATCACAGCCCTTCTGGCGGGTCGTGATGATGCCCTGCCCGATAGGGCTTCACAAACACGAGCATAGTTTCTACTCCGGGTTCAGAATTAGGCAAATTTGACGGCGTTGGAAAGAAGACTCAAAGTTCTTTAATTTGATAGGTAATGGGCCACCTAATTATTTTTGTGCTGAAAGATATGATCATTTAAAGTTGACCCAAATTTCAAAGTATGATATGTCTCTTTCACAGACAATTTCACGGTCCGTGTGAAGACATACGGACCATCTAGGCGTCTGTGGTCCTTCACGGTGACCTTAGATGTAACCTCACTGTATGGGTGACTTGTACGGACCCCTAGATGGGCCGTCCAAGTCACCACAGGGCGTATGGCACTGTCTTGGTGATCGTGCCTAGGGGGAGTACTAGATGGTCTCCCGATGGCCTTAACGGGTTGTGGACCCCTACACAGACAATCTAAGGTGTCGTAAAGGGTCCATGGTCCATTTTGGGTTCGTGGACCTGCCCGTTTGCTGAATTCTATATTTTTTCAAATTTGAGGTGTTAAAATATCTCCCCCTTGGGAACATTCATCCTTGAATGGATGCAATACATCATAAGGAGGGAAGGAACTAGACCTACCAACCTAGCATGGATGCTATCACGACCCAAGGTACCCCCTAGGTGTAACATGGCGTATAAGACCTCGAAAGGCCCCATACAAGCCACTTAGATTTCATTACATAAGACATAGAATGAAAAGACTTAAAAGACTGTTTCAATACATGAAAGTTTATAAAGCACAACGGAAGTCTAAAGACTTGTCTCATTAGCCATCTAGTACATAAGAATGAAATTGGGCCTAGACCATATATCATGTCCAAAACTAAAAGTAAGAAAGAAAACTGAAACAATGAAAATCCATCCTCGAAGCAGGAGGACTCACCAATGCTCGAAATATCTCAATCAACCTCTAGCCACGAAACTGAGAACCCTGACTGTCGGACCCTAAATTTGGGGAAATGTAGGCAAGAATATTTCTTAGTAGAAGATGTGTACCAAGGTTGATAGACAAACATATAAAAATTTAAATCATGCTAAAATAGGACATTTTCATGAGCATGCAATGATCAAGCTAAAACATAAATTTTGAATGTTAGAAAACATAAGTCATAAACCATGATCAATGAAAGTGAACACCCTCTTGATACATCGTTAGGATACTTCTTGAAGTAAACTTGGTTCATCATAAATTTGCTTATTTGTGGGAAGTAGCCTTAATGGACATATAAGACCATGAGAGGTATCATCATGGAATCAAGTGTCTGCCCAACACCAAAAAAGGGGTTGTCCTACTTGCCATGGTAAGAACCATGAACTTGTAGCTATTGTGGATCCACTAGCTAATGTCTATCCAGACAATCCTATGTTGGCACATAGTTATGGGACATGTGTAATTACCACTTTTCCACTCGGTACTAAGCTTAACTTACACAGAATACTTTTTAATACTATTTATCTTAGCTCATGAAGGAACATAGGTAATCGCCTCTTGTCCTTACATCATGTGACATGGGTAATCGCCTCTTATCTTTATATCGTATGACATGGGTAATCGCCTCTTGTCTTTTACTTAGAGAGCATGAGTAATCACCTCTTTCCTCAACATTACCATAGCTTCTTACTTATTGGTTCATTTTAGGTGAGAAGACCTTTCAACCCTAAGAACCCTTATTATGTGAGAAAACCTTTCACAATTCATGCTTACATGTGTATATGAGAAAAACCTTTCAACAACACAACAACATTATCATGGATACTTCACTCTCAAAGAATCCTTAAACATTTACATAAATCCCATAAGAACATGCTTGATTTCATAAACTCTTCATTCATAATCCAAAAGCTACATCATATCATCATATTTGATAAACATGGGAATTACATGGGTTCATGGGGAATCATCATAAAACAATAGAATTTCATCAACTAAATCAATAATTAAGAGAACCGATAATATAGAAGAAACCCCCTAACTGAATTGGGGATTTCTAACTTTAAAAATAGGAGAATTTGGGAACTCCATGAATGGAAGGAATCCATGGATGAAAACTATCTTACCTCAATGCAAAAAGCTTGCCTTCCATGGAGTAATTGGAGACTTGCCTTGAAACCCAAGGTTGAACTCTTTTTCTTCAAGTTTCTAGAGAGAGAAATATTTTGGAGAGGAAGAACTTGATCTTCTTTGGTAAATTTAAGAGAATGACTTGAATGGGTAAGTTTTGGAGTTAAAATCACTTATATAAGGGTTCTAGGAAAGGGCAAAACGACATAGTAACTAGATAAACTAATTAGGAAAAGATCCAACTTCCCTTAACTTACAGTTGACGTGAACCTCCACATGAAGTCCCACACGAGCCGTCAAGGAAATCACAGGCCGTAGTGGTAGATGTGGTCCTTGACTAGTGGCATGTGAAGGCTCTAAGCTGCCATAGCCCACCACACGATCACCATCACGATGTGTTTGGCTCTTCACGAGCCGTCCGGGTCATCGTGAGAGGAGTCTTCCTTGGAGAGTTGGTTGAGGGTGCTACTTCGGAGATCTACACCTCCTACCATATAGGGCCTCAAATGGAGCCATGCCAATACTTGAGTGATAACCATTGTTATATGCAAACTCAATCAAAGGCAAATGATCATCTCAATTACCCTTGAAATCAATCACATAAGCTCTCAACATATCTTCCAAAGTTTCGATAGTACGCTCCGCTTGCCCATCGGTTTGGGGATGAAAGGTCGTACTAAGATTGATACGAGTACCAAGACACATTTGAAAACATATCCAGAACTGAGAAGTGAATTGGGTACCACGATCGGAAATAATTGATAAAGGCACTCCATGAAACTTTACCATTTTCCTCAAATACAACTTAGCATAGTCCTCCGTAGAATTAGAAATCATGACGGGAATGAAATGAGCTGATTTCGTCATTTGATCTACTATAACCCAAATTGAGTCATGTTGCTGGGTGCGAGGCAAACCAACAATAAAGTCCATATTTAAATCTTCCCACTTCAAAGTAGGAATGCTAATGCCTTGGTATAAACCTCACAGTTTCTGATGCTCAACTTTCACTTGTTGACAATTAGGAAACTTAGCCACAAATCCTGCAATATCTTTCTTCATCTCATTCCACCTATAGATCTCCCGCAAATCATGGTACATCTTGGTGGCTCCCTGATAAATGGAATACCGAGAACTACGGGCTTCTGACAAGATTTGTTTCCTCAAGTCATCAACATTAGGAACACACAAACGACCTTGGTATCTAAGTACACCATCTACCCCTTGGGAGAAAGCCTCAACGGATTTCTTAGGCACCCCTTCCTTTAATTCAATTAGAGTTTGATCAAGACCATGTTTGGCCTTCACATCCACCACAAAAGATGATTTTGAACCATCATGGACCATAACACCACCCTTGGTAGAGTCTACTAACTGAACACCCAACCGAGCCAATCTATGAACATCTCGAACCAACTCCTTCTTATCTTCTTCAATATGAGCAACACTACTCTTAGATAACCCACTAAGAGAATCTGCCACCACATTAGCTTTACCTGGGTGATATAGAACACTCATATCATAATCTTTTAATAACTCAAGCCACCTTCTTTGGCGAAGATTTAGGTCCTTATGATTCAACACATATTGTAAACTCTTATGGTTGGTGAAAATATCGACATGAACACCATACAAATAGTTCCTCTAAATCTTTAAGGTGAAAACAACCGCCTCTAGTTCAAGGTCATGGGTAGGATAATCCTTTTGATAAACCTGAAGGTGCCTTGAAGCATAGGCAATAACCATCCCATTTTTCATGAGTAGACATCCTAACCCAATTCTCGACGCATCAACATAAACAACAAAACCATCAGCCCCTTCTGGCAAGGTCAACACCGGATCGGAAGTTAGTCTATCCTTGAACTCCTGTAAACTCTTCTCACATGCTTCAGAACATATGAACTTAGCCTTCTTTTGAGTCAATGCTGTAATGGAGAGGCAATCGAAGAAAACCCCTCAACAAACCTTTTGTTTAGTAACCAGCTAAACCCCAGACACGTCTAATATCCGAAGGGGATAGAGGTCTAGGCCAATTCTTGACCGCATCCATCTTCTTAGGATCTACTTCAATACCCTTACTTGAAATAATGTGACCAAGGAAAGCCAGGGACTTTAGCCAAAACTCATATTTGCTAAACTTCGGAAATAGTTGTTGGTCCTTGAGAATTCGCAACACAATCCTTAAATAATTGATGTGATCATCCTCACTTCTCGAATAAATCAATATATCATCAATGAACAGAATCACAAACATGTCAAGGTATTGTCTAAACACCCTATTCATCAAATCCATAAAAGCGGCCGGAGCATTAGTCAAACAAAAATATATCTCTAAAAATTCAAAATGATCATACCAAGTTTGAAAAGCTGTCTTTGGAATGTCATCTTCTTTCACCCTCAACTAGTGATAACCCGACCGAAGTTCAATCTTAGAGAAGTAATTCACCCCTTGAAGGTTGTCAAACAAATCATCTATCCTTGGAAGAGGGTACTTATTCTTAATGGTCACCTTGTTCAACTGACAATAGTCAATACACATATGAAGGGAACCATCTTTTTTTCTAACGAACAAAACTGGAGCACCCCATGGAGAGATACTCGGTCGGATGAAACCCTTACCCAACAAATTTTTCAATTGCTATTTCAATTCCTTAAGTTTCACCATAGCCATTCAGTAAGGAGGGATAGAAATAGGTTGCGTATCGGGGAGAAGGTCAATACCAAAGTCTATTTCCTTTTCGGGGGGAATACCAGGTAAATCATCTAGGAAAACTTTTGAAAACTCGTTAACAACAGGGACCGACTCAAGGGTAGGGGTTTCAGAATCTACATCCCTTAACCTAACGAGATGGTATAAGCATCCCTTAGAAATCATCTTTCTAGCTTTAATACAAGAGAAAACTGACCCTTAGGCATATAATTTCTCCCTTTCCATTCTAGGATAGGCTCATTCAGGACCTGAAACTTGACTACAGGAGTTCTACAGTCAATAGAAGCATAACATGAGTGCAACCAATCCATATAAAGGATAACATCAAAATCTAGAATATCAAGCTCTACCAAGTCAACAAAAATAACTCTATGTGACAAGGAGATGGACACTTTCTATAGAGTTTGTTAGCCACAGTATAATCACCAACAGGAGTAGAAACAAAAATTTGATCTAACAACACATCCGGAAGAGTATCAAACCTCATCGCCACATATGGCGTCACAAAAGAAAAGGTAGCATCGGGGTCAAGAAAAGCATAAACATCAAATTGGAAGACTTTCAACATACCGGTAACCACATTGGGAGAACCGTCTTGCTCACTATGAGTCTGAAGTGCATAGAATCGGATTTGCTTTGGAGCATTTGAACCCGAACCAGTTGGACTGGATGAAGGATTATGTTGAGCCCTTCGGCGATTATCTCCTTCATTCTTAGAAACTAAAGGATAATATCTTCTCTCGTGGTCCATCTTACAACAGCCAAAACAAGCATTGGAACCCGCTAAATATTTACCCTCATGCTTGATGAGTACAAGATTTCGACTCATTTAGGGCTTTTTTCGATAGTATAAGTGTCCTCAAATGCCTAATTTTAATTCTAAACTGATGTTAAAGAGTTGATTAGCAGCTATGAAGGCTAAGGAGCAAGGCAACGACATGACCAGACAAAAAGGAACTAAAAAGCTGAAGAAGTGAGAAAAGCGATCCTGGTGATCACCAAGACCACTCGGCACCCCCACCGAGTTGCTCTTTAGCTTGCCCAATGTTCCAGCGTGCCAGTCATGGGGAAGAACCAAGTTGGCGACAGAAATGGGCAATCGGCGGATCGCCGATCGGTTCCGCGACAGCAAAGTGGATCGCCCAAAGTTACAGGACCTGGGATGCTGAGGACCAATGCAAAATGGTGATGGATGAGAGCGAAAGGGGGATCGCCAAACCACTCAACGAGGTGCGACTTATTCCGCTGAGTTGACTTTCAGGCCAAAAAGTGTGCAACTATAAATTGAAATTTAAAAGGAATTTTGAGAAGTGCCCAGAGAGTTTTGATCCCCAAGTTTTAGAGTTAGTGTGTTCTCTTAGTTTTAGAGTTGGTGTGTTCTCTTAGTGCAACTATACTATGAGGATTTATGAGCTTAGTTTTGAGTATTTTCAAGTAGGTTTTTGAATTTAATCACTTTGGAGTATTGTAAAGGCTTGAAGACTCTTACCCAGCTGATGGCTAATCTAGTTGGTAATTATTTTTACCTTTTTATGATGCCTAGCTAAAAACCCCAATTCTTGGGGTGTGATCATGTGATTATGGGTTGAATTAGCTTATGGGTATTGTTATTTACTGAATTTAATGCTTAATTGAAGTAGGTTTAATTGATAGTTGTGTATTAATCTATGAACTGTAGTTGTAAATACAATTCTAACATAGAGTTTTGGGCTTTCTTGAAAAAGAGGTTTTAGAATCAAGGCTTTTAATTGATGATTGTAGTTATTGGGTATATGTGGGTTTAGCTCGAGAGAGTGAATCCTAAACCCAATTCTACCCATCTAGCTCGAGAGAGTGGATGAATTAAGGTGTGAGTTGTTCTTATTTTCTAAGCTTGTTGATGTTCGAAAGAAATCACTTAAATCGTAGTAGTTGTTCGAGAGAAACCTATTGCACCTATAGTCTAGCCTACCCACTGATATTTAGTTATTTGTTAGTAATTTCAGCTACCCATACAGTTAAATTTACCTATAATCGATCACATCCAGAGAATTTCTCTCTATATTGTGATTTCCCTTGTGTTTGATTGTGTTGTAGTTGATAATTGACAATCCAAACCCCCCATCTGACATTCGTTGTCACCTACTTAGAATTATTTACATGTTTAGAATAATTTATATTCCTATAACAGAATAGATAACATTTATACTTCATAGCTGAATCTGAACAATTGTACCGCTCCCTGTGGGTTCGACCCCAACTCTGCGTTGGGTTTTATACTGAATAACGACCGTCTTTACATCTAGAATTGGAAGAGGTGTAATCTGAGAGTTAATCAAAATGGTGCCGTTGCCGGGGAGTGGTGTTGTTTAGAATTCTATTATTGAAGTTTGAATTGTGATCTTTTTGTGTTATAGTTGAATCGCCTTACTTTGTTTGTGTTTGTGTTGGCTGTGTTGAACATAAGAAGAAATGAGCATAAATGGGAGAAATGGTAGCCAAGTTGGCCACCAAGACGATTTAGGGAATTTGAATGCTGTTAACGACCCTATCCAATTGGTGGTGTCGGGCCTATACGTCTACCTCCTGTGGAAGGGAACACTGTTTTTCACATCACTAGCACAATGCTTCAGCTCCTACAATTGAAAGGATTTTTTGGAGGGCTGGCTCATGAGGATACCCATGAGCACGTTCAGAATTTCGTTGAAGTTTGTGGACCGTTCTCGTTCAAAAACATTTCTCAAGAATCGGTTCATCTTCGATTATTTCCATTCTCTTTGATGGGAGAAGCCACAAAGTGGTTGGTGGATCTTCCGAGAAACTCCATTACCACTTGGGATGAGTTGACCGCAACTTTCTACGTGAGGTACTTTCCCACGTCAAGGATGATGACGTTAAGGGATAGGATTCAAGGATACAAACGCTTCGAAGGCGAACCAATCCACGAGACGTGGCTGAGGTTTAAAAATCTATTACTTCAGTGCCCACCTCATGGGCTGCCCCACGATGTCTTGTTGCAATACTTTTACAGGAGTCTTGACTCGGTGAACAAAGGGTTTACTGATCAACTTGTTCCCGTTGGTATAATGCAACAACCTTTGGAGGTCGCATCTCAACTCCTTGATCGCATGACCAAAATCAATAGAGCATGGTACACTCGTGAGGACCAAGTGTCGCCTCTCACCTTTAGAATGACAAAAGAGCAGATCGAGAAGGATCAAGAGATAGACCAAAACATGGCAAAAATGATGACCCAGCTTGACTTATTGTCGAAAAATGTGATGGGTAGTGGGTTGAAGAGTGTAAATGTTGTGGGTGTGGGTGGAGCAAACCCCGAGGAGGCATAATTTGTAGCGTTGTACAACAAGGAAGTGAACTTTCTTGCAAATCAAGGAGGAGGTTTTCGTCAAACTATCCAAGGTCGGGTGGAAATCCAGGTTGGAACAGAGATGATGGATGGAGAGATCGTGACAGAGAATGCTGTGATCGTAACGCCACTTGGAAGGAAAAAAAGGGTGACAAGGATAGGTACATCCCACCTCATGAGCGCAAAAAACCTAAGGAACCAAGGGCTGACTCAGAAAATATCCGTACGGAAGACATGCTCTCACGCATTCTCAATAAGGTAGAAGGGTCGAACAAAGTTTTGAAAGAAATGAAAGAATAAGTCTTTACACTTAACCAAACGGTCACCTCACATTCAGTGTCAATCAAGCAATTGGAGACACAAATGGGTCAAATCTCGACTGATTTGAATCCAAGGCCAAAATGAGGGTTACCTAATGACACAATGGAAAATCCCAAAAATGAAGTTTGAGTTGGTATCTCTGTCATGCCATGACGTTAAATAAGGTGTTTCTTGGGAGGCAACCCAAGTCTTTGATGTTTTAAATTTTATTTTTGAATAACGGGTATTGATTTTGCAAATTGAAAAGTGAAAAGTGTTGGAAAATGGGCAATTAGGCGAGCCAAAAGTCCAGTCGGCAAATCGCTTAAGAGGTCGGCGAGCGCGACCTTGACCGCCGTTGTAACCACCCAGCTTCATGGTGAATTTTATAAAACTCGGCTGGCCAAAAGCACAGTCGGCGACACGCCGAACAGGTTACCGAGCCTGACTTTGCCAGCTGTTTGAACCCCCAAAGGGCTGGGAGTTCTGTAAAACTCAGAGAGCCAAAGCACCACTCGGCGCATTACCGAGTGGGTCGGCAGGTACGACTTACTCCGTGGACTGGCGCATGAACTGAAAGGTTTTAAAGGGCCAAACAGTTTTAAATTAAAAAATCCTTTATTTTTTCTCATTTTCAACTCTCGTACTCTCACCTCGATATTATATTGTTCGTAGTTTCGCATTTTGAGTTTCGTTTAATTAGGATCTTTTCTTGGGAATGCGGAATTTCTTTGCCGCCTCTCATTTCAAAGTCTTTTTTGATATAAAGGTTGGTTTTTTGAACCCCGAACTCTATATGTGGTTGAACTCAAATGAAATTGGTATTTTGTTGTTGAATATTTTTGGTTAATCTTCGTATGAGTGTTTGTTTGCCTAGTGAAATCATAATTAATCGGCCTTTAATCATGATTCCTGTGTCTTTGCTTGTTGAAATCGTTTCGAAATTGTTGGGTTGTGCTAAATTTGTTTTGGGTCTAGTGGGGTGAAGTCTGAGTAACCCCGGATTGTGCCAAATGTCATATTTTCCAGATAATAGAGCGGTTGACGTCATTCTTAAGGGCAAAAGCTGTCAAATGGCTAATTTTTTCCAAATCGGGGGAAGTCTGAGTACCCTGAAGGCATGGGTAGTATGGGTCATGCTTTAATGTAGGTGTTTAATTTTGATTTCGTGGGCTGCAGGTTTGATTTTGAAGTATGGGGTGAGAAACTGGCACGTTGGGCCGTTTGGCGAGCTTAGTTGACCTAGCCAAGTGGTTCGGTGGTTCGCCTAAGTCCCCTTAGATCGCCCTTAATTTCCCTAAATTGTTGAGTTTGATTCTGTAACTTTTGGCGATACGCCTGAGCTCGCCGAGTTCACTCGGTGACTCATCGAAAGTACTTCTTGATCGCCCTTCTGCGCCTCTTATTCCTAAAATACACTGTAACTTTCGGTGAGCTACTTTTAGTTCACCGATTAGTGTCGGTGATCCGCCGAAAGGACCTGGACATCGTCGACCAGATTTGAGTTTTTGAAATTTTTGTGCTGGAACTTTCTGTGAGCCCGACTTGGCTCGCCAAAGAGATTTGGCAACTCATCGACGATTTGGCGAGTCTTTCTGTAGCTTATTTTCTAAACGTTTTCTAGAAATTTTTTTAACGTGTTTCTATGTTGTTTGCAGGAATGGCTAGACCCAAAGTCACTGCTAGAGACATGCCACCACGAAAGCGGGCACGAGGAGTGGCAATAAAAGAGGACGCAGCTGCTTCTAGAGAAAAGGCTAAGAAACTACCTCCACAGGGGGTTAAGGGCAAGGGCAAAGCGCGCACGATTGTGACACTGGAGGAGGCTAGCTCAGATAATGAGGCAGTATACGAGACACATCTCACTACCTCCGATAGTGAGGGGGAATCGCAGAGTGATACTCAGGCTCCTATCTCTGAGCCTGAGGATGATCAGTTACTTGAGCCCAGGAGATCGAAGCTATGCTCCAAGGCGATGAACGATCCTTCAGGATCCAAGTACCTCCTGAGCAGCCAGTGGTCCCAGCACCACCAGTACAGGGTCCTCATCCCCGGTCACCCAACAAACTAAAGGCCGAGGGATTGAGGACCATACTAGAGGAGAAGACATTGTCCATAGATGATGTGGTGGACAGACATCCAACGGTGTGGGACACTCTCAGATTCCACAGATTCGAGGTCTTCACCAAGCCCCGTGGCCCATACATTCCTAATTGGGTCCGGGAGTTCTACTCGGCTTACGGTTACTTGGTGCCTTAAGGGAAGAAGAAGGATAGTGCCTTCAAGTCGGTGTATTTTGTGGTGGTCCGAGGCAAGAAGGTAAAATGCAGCAGCGATAACATAAATGTTGTATTCGAGCGTGCCTCCGACTTTATGCATGAGTTCCATAGTATGATCATGAAAAGGACTTTGGATGACTTAAGAGGTTGGTTGGCCCCCCTTCTCTCCGACAGCACCCCGAGATGGATTGAGGCCGGAGCGCCAATAGATAAAAAGGATCTTAATGTGGTAGCTAGATATAGGTTTGGGTTTATCAGCAGCACGATCATGCCATCCCAGAACGAGTCTATCCTCCGCCATCCAAAGACGGGCCTGTCTTGGGTCCATCATTACTAAGAAGAGGTTCAATTTGGGTTTGATTATTGAGAAGGAGATGTCCATGAGGGCCAAGCAGCGCCAGACGTCTCTTCTTTTTCCGGTGTTTATCACCGAGTTGTGTCGACGTGCCGAGTTCCACGATATAAGAAGAGGGATGTCGAGGTTACACCCACATCTTCTATCGACATTCGGTGTATAAAGCTGAGTACAAGCGGGATGAGGGTGACAGGAGGAGGGCAGCCCCGGATGATACATCCCCGGAGGTTGACATTGATATGATACATGCAGAGGCAAGCATGCCTACTCCGACCACTGGGCCTTCAGGTACTTCTAGCTCCGCTCCTTCTAATACTCCTGGCACTTCTGCTGCACCACCTCCCCCTATATATGTTGCTTCTTCTACTTTTTTGCCTTCGATCACCCATGCAATGCAGTCCAATATGGGACATTTGGCCTAATCCACCGATGTGCGTGCCTCTCGGCTAGACGTCGCTATTCATGGGATTATCGAGAGATCCATTGCTGCTACTTTGACACCCCTCAGATCTTATATTGATGCCCTCACAATGAGAGTAGAGGTGTGTGAGAGACAGGGAGCTACTCATGCGGTGACGGCCTTAAAGGATGACATTACTGGGTTGAGAAAAGATGTGGAGAAGCTTAAGTCCACTGATTTCACCTCGCTATTTAGGACCGCGGAGATCCCAGATGACCCGAGCACAGATATTCTATCCTGTTCTGATGTGCCTCCGGCCGCTACTACTGGAGAGGATACTAGAGCTGATGACGTTGATGTTGATTTCGAGGCTGAGACGGATGAGGAACAGCTTGGATATCGAGAGAAGGTGGTCTATGATGATTTGGTTGACTTGAAGGGTGCCATGTATGAGACTGTGAGACAGGCATCGCTTCAGGATACTACTATGGTGGGCTCTAGTGGAGCCAAGGATGCTGAGACACCGGGCACTGATGCCCAGACAGAGGGAGCAGTGGATATACAGACTTCACCCAGGCTTAGCCTGGCATGATGATTCTCGTACCTCCTTCTTTGTCACTTTTTAGACTGTTTTGGTTTTTAGTTGCATTTGAGGACAACTTCTTTTTTTTGTTGGTGGGGTGAGATATTTCCACACCTACCTCTTTTGTTGGCTGTTTTTATGAATATTGAGCTTATTGGGTTATATATATATCTTGCTTGTGAAATTGTGGTTGTTGATAAATTGTGGCCCATTGTTTTTAGAGAAAATTGTTTTGACCTAAATTTTAAAAAAATTCCACCTCTTTTGTGTGTGATTGTGGTTGTTCTTGTGAAAATTTTAGTATTGGTTGCGGTCAATACCGATGACATGAATAGTGCTCTTAATTGAACTAAACGAATGTGCGGCTATGATGAGGCAAACGAAGTTACATAGGCAATATGTTAACTTTAAGCATCTTGTTGTGACTAGCCGATTATCGATGAAGTCTCTTGTGATGAACATTGCACGCTAGCTAGAAAGTCTGGAGTCTTGTTAGATAATTGTATCAATGCCTTATGTGGTGAGATAGTATTGAACATCATGCTTGATGACACCTAGAATTTGCCCCGTTGGTCCGATTGATTGACTGATGCAAGAAATAGACATGATCTTAGGCAAATTTTTTAAAGAGTGAGCCTATTTGACAACATACCTCTTTGTGGCCAACCTTGTGAGAAGTGTGAACCTTGCTTGGCCCCTTTTGAGCCTAACCTTTTCTTGGAAGAAACTTGAACAATTGTGACCTCTTTCTAACCTTCACCCATAACTTTCATGAAGAATTATTTGTTTGAATAGCCAACTTAAGCCAAAAGCCTAAGTTGGGGGTGTGGTGAAAAAGAAGGAGAATCAGGAAGTGTGAAGTATTCCCCCGAGTTGGATTGTTTGGAAAAAAAATAAGAAAAGAGAAAAAGGAAGGAAAAAGAAGAAAGAAAATAAAAAGACCGAAAAAAGAGAAAAATTGTGAAATAAAGTTGTGAAAATAGCAAAAGAAATGGGGTATCCGGTGATTCATGTCTAGTTGAATAATGGGGTGGAATATGATCATGTTTGAATGAGAACGAGAAGGACAAAATGATTTTCAAGACATACTTCATAAAGGTAGAAACCGCTAAGCCTAAATTGCCATACCTTTGCACTCAGCCTCATTACAAGCCTTAAAAAGACCTTTCTGATCTTGAGTGAGCTGAAACGAATGTTGATTGGAAAATAAGGGCAAGCCTGTGGGTGGAGTCATGCATGTGTTCATCTTTGTGAGTGTGAGAGTTGTATGTGATTCGGGAACCTTAAATTGTTGAGAGATATTGTGTGAATATGAAATCATCTTTGTTGTGAGGGCATTTGAATACCTTTGTTGAGCTTGAACTTGCATTTAAAGCAAGCATTGTGAGCTTGAGTACACATGATGATGGTGAGTCACAATTTGAAACTCTGAGTGCACAATTGATCATTACATGAGTAGTTTGAACCTTGTTGTGTGCATTTATATTGAGTCTTATGCAGCACTAGTTGTAGATATCCTTGTTGAACCGATTGATCTTGAGTTTTACGTAAGGACAAGCAAAAGTTTAAGTTGGGGGTGTTGATGAGTCCGAGATTTCGACTCATTTAGGGCTTTGTTTTGATAGTATAAGTGTCCTCAAATGCCTAATTTATACTCTAAACTGATGTTAAAGTGTTGATTTGCAGCTATGAAGGCTATGGAGCAAGGCAAGGACACAACCAGACAAAAAGGAACTAAAAAGCTGAAGAAGTGAAGAAAAGCGATCCTGGTAATCGCCAAGACCACTCGGTGCACCGCCGAGTGGCTCTTTAGCTCGCCCAAAGTTCCAGCCTGCAAGCCCTGGAAGAACCAAGTTGGCGACAGAAATGGGCAATCGGCGGATCGCCGATCTGTTCCGCGATAACAAAGTGGATCGCCTAAAGTTACATGACCTGGGATGCGAGGACCAATGCAAAATGGCAACAGAAGAGAGCAAAAGGCGGATCGCCGAACCACTCGGCGAGGCGCGACTCATTCCGCTGAGTGGACTTTCAGGCCAAAAAGTGGGCAACTATAAATTGAAATTTAAAAGGAATTTTGAGAAGTGCCCAGAGAGTTCTGATCCCCAAGTTTTAGAGTTAGAGTTTTCTCTTAGTTTTTCAGCTCTATTTGTAGACTTTGAGGATTTCTAACCTTAGTTTTGAGGATTTGCAAGTGGCTTTTTGAATTTAATCACTTTGGAGCATGGTTAAGGCTTGGAGACTCTTACCCAACTGATGGCTAATCTAGTTGGTAATTGTTTTTATCTTTTTATGATGCTTAGCTAAAACCCCAATTCTTGGGGTGTGATCATGTGATTATTGGTTAAATTAGCTTATGGGTATTGTGATTTACTGACTTTAATGCTTAATCTAAGTGGGTTTAATTGATAGCTATGTATTAATCTATGAATTGTAGTTGCAAATGCAATTCTAACTTAGAGTTCTGAGCTTGCTTGAAAAAGAGGTTTGAGAATCAACGCTTTAAATTGATGATTGTAGTTTTTTTGTTGATGTGGGTTGATCTCGAGAGAGTGAATCTTAAACCTGATTCTACCCATCTAGCTCGAGAGAGTGGATGAATTAAGGTGTGGGCTGTTCTTATTTGCTAAGCTTGTTGATGTTCGAAAGAAATCACTTGAATTGTAGTAGCTATTCGAGAGAAAACTATTGCACCTATAGTCTAGCCTACCACTGATATTTAGCTATTTGTGAAATTTGCCTATAATCGATCATATCCCGAGAATTCCTCTCTATATTGTGATTTCCATCGTGTTTGATTGTGTTGTAGCTGATAATTGACAATCCAAACCCCCCATCAGACATTCCTTGTCACCCCCTTAGAATTATTTACATGTTTACGATAATTTACATTCCTATAACCGAATAGATCACATTTATACTTCATAACTGAATCTGAATAATTGTACCGCTCCCTGTGGGTTCGACCCCAACTCTTTGTTGGGTTTTATAATGAATAACGACTGTCTTTACATCTATAATTGGAAGAGGTGTAATCTGAGCGTTAATCAATGCTTTCTTCCACATTTAGCACAAGTAGGCAATAAGGATCCACTACCATTTCCTCCTTGAGGCTTAGGGTTAGACACCCTTTCTTTGTTGAATCTAGTAGAAGCATTGGAGGAACCTTGACCGGAAAACCTTCATCGAAATCTAGAATGACCATGTCCATCAGACCTTAAATGAGAGAAATGTCCATCACCAGTTTTAGCCCTATTTTTTTCCCTACACTTTTCCTTAAGTTTCTCCTCTTCGATCTGTTTAGAATGAACCATGAAATAAGAAATGTCCATGTCATTAACAAGCATGGCGGTACGACACTCCTTAACAACCATTTCGGATACACCTGAAACAAACTTACTCATCTTTGCCCTATGATCGTCAACCATTGTAGGAGCATATTTAGACAATTGTTTGAACTTCAAAGCATATTCCTTCACACTCATACTTACTTGACGAAGTTTGATGAACTCAAGCACCTTTGCCTCCCTTATCTCAAAGGGAAAGAAACTTTGAACTTTTCCCAATCAAGAGGACCCGCATCTTCCGGTCTCCCTTCTTTCCATTTCTTGTAACACATTTGAGAAACACCCTTAAGTTGATAAGCGGCTAACTCCGCTTTTTGTACTGGCGTCACTCCCATGATCATCAACACCTTGTAAACCTCATCAATGAACTCTTGAGAATCTTCCTCAACCTTAGAACCATGAAACTCCGAATGATTCATTCTAGTGAAGTCCCTCACTCTAGATGCCGTCGTACCCGTATTTGGGTTTACGGGAACCGCAACCTCCCTATTGTCTTGGGCCGTCATGGCTTGAGCCAACACTAGAAAAGCAGCCCTAAACTCCACATTAGTCGCTTGCTCGGCCAAAGGGTCGACCGAAGCTTGAGGAGCTTGAGGAGGAGCTTCTTTTTTTACATTCTGCCTCACATTTTTTCTAGCATAAGATCTTCGAGTAGACATATCTTGTAGAGCATCGGATAAGGATTAGGAGAGAGACCTTATAGAGTTAAACTCTATCGCACGACTTTAGAGTAATGAAAGAAGTTGAGTTTCCTAAATATCTTATAGCCTCTCATTCATAAATGTGGCGCGCTTCACACTCATGAACAAGACTTTACTCGACGTGGCTTATGAGAATTCCTAGGACCTTTCTAAACCTTGTGCTCTGATTACCAAGTTTGTCACGACCTAAGGTACCTCCTGGGCGTGACATGGCATATACGACCCTGAAATGCCCCATACAAGCCACTTAGGATTCATAACTTATGACATACAATGAAAAGACTTAAAAGACAGTTTCAATACATAAAAGTTTATAAAGCAAAGTAGAAGTCTAAACACTTGTCTCATTAGCCATGTAGTACATAAGAATGAAATTGGGCCTAGCCCATACATCATCTCCAAAACAGAAAGTAAGAAAGAAAACTGAAACAATGAAAATCTATCCTCAAAGCATGAGGACTCACCAAAGCTCGAAATCTCTCAATCAACCTCTAGCCACGAAACTGAGAACCCTAACTATCGGGCCCTACATTTTTGGAAATGTAGGCAAGATTATGCGTTAGTACAAGATATGTACCAAGTATGATAGCCATGTATATAAATATTTAAATCATGCAAAAATGGGACATTTTCATAAGTATGCAATGATCAAGCTAAAACATAAATCTTGAATGTTAGAAAAGATAAGTCATAAACCATGATCAATGCAAGTGAACATCCTCTTGAAACATACTTACGATACTTCTTTAAGTAACAAGGTTCATCATAAATTTGCTTGTTTGTTGGAAGTAGCCTTAACCGACATATAAGACCATGATTCAATTGTGGCTAAGAGGGTCTATAGAAAGTGTCTTGTTTCCTTGTCCATAGAGTTACACTTGTTCACTTAGTAGAGCTTGATATGCTAGATTTTGATGTTATCTTGGGTATGGATTGGATGCACTCATGTTATGCTTCTATAGATTGTAGAACTCGTATAGTCAAGTTTTGATTCCTGAATGAGCCTCTCCTTGAGTGGAAAGATGGAAATTCTATGCCTAAGGGTCAGTTTGTCTCTTGCCTTAAATCTACAAAGATGAAATCTTAGGGTTGCATTTACCATCTAGTTAGAGTGAGGGATGTAGATTCTGAAACCCCTACTCTCGAGTCGTTACCCGTTGTTAATGAGTTTCCCAAAGTGATCCCTGATGATTTACCTGGTATTCCTCCTGAAAGGGAAATAGACTTCGGTATTGACCTTCTCCTAAATACGCAAACTATTTCCATTCCTCCTTACCGAATGGCTCCTGTAGAACTTAAGGATTTGAAAGACCAATTGAAGGACTTGTTGGATAAGGGTTTCATCCGACCGAGTATCTCTCCATGGGGTGGTCTAGTTTTGTTTTTAGAAAGAAAGATGGTTCTCTTCGTATGTGTATTGACTATCGTCAGTTGAGTAAGGTGACCATTAATAATAAGTATCCTCTTCCAAGGATAGATGACTTATTTGACCAACTTCAAGGAGCAAGCTACTTCTCTAAGATTGAACCTCGATCGGGTTATCACCAATTGAGGGTGAAGGAAGATGACATTCCGAAGACGGCATTTCGAACTCGGTATGGTCATTATGAGTTTTTGGTAATGTTGTTTGGGTTGACTAATGCTCCGGCGGCATGTATGGATTTGATGAATAGGGTGTTTAGGCAATACCTTGACATGTTTTTGATTGTGTTCATTGATGATATATTGATCTATTCAAGAAGTGAGATTGAGCATATTGATCATTTGAAGATCGTGTTGCAAATTCTTAAGGACCAACAACTTTTTGCAAAGTTTCACAAGTGTGAGTTTGGGTTAAGGTTCGTAGCTTTTCTTGGTCATATTGTTTCAAGTAAGGGCATTGAGTTAGATCCTAAGAAGACAGATGCGGTCAAGAGTTGGCCTAGACCTTTATCCCCTTCTGGTATTAGGAATTTCTTGGGTTTAGTCGGTAACTATAGAAGGTTTGTTGAGGGATTCTCTTCAATTGCCTCTCCTTTGACGGCTTTGACTTAAAAGAAGGCTAAGTTCACATGGTCCGAAGCATGTGAGAAAAGTTTCCAAGAATTGAAATATAGACTTACTTCCGCTCCGGTGTTGACTCTACCGGAAGGGACAAATGGTTTTGTTGTTTATTGTGATTCCTCTAGAATTGGACTAGGGTGTGTGCTTATGCAAAATGGTAAAGTTAATGCCTACGCCTCAAGGCAACTTAAAATTCATGAGAATAATTATCCTACCCATGACCTCGAATTGGCAGCGGTCGTATTTTTCTTAATGATTTTGAGGCATTATTTGTATGGAGTTCATGTAGATATGTTTACCGACCACAAAAGTTTTCAATATGTGTTTTATCAGAAGGATCTAAATCTTCCCCAAAGAAGGTTTCTTGAGTTATTGAAGAATCATGACATGAGTGTTCTCTATCACCCCTGTATGAAATGAGTGTTCTCTATCACCCCATGAGGTTGATCGAGCCAAAGATGAGGTAATAGAAAAGCTTCCACCACCTATCTCTATAAAAGGTGTTCGAAGTTTCTTTGGGCATGCAGGTTTCAACCGGAGATTCATAAAAGATTTCTCAAAAATTGCACACCCATTGTACAAACTTCTCGAAAAGGAGTGTAAGTTTGATTTTGATGATGCTTGTATGAAAGCATTGGGAGAGTTGAAGGCCAAGTTGACTTCCGCACCTATCATTATTTCAACGGATTGGGGACAACCGTTTGAAGTTATGTGTGATGCGAGTGGGGTGGCACTTGGGGTAGTATTGGGACAGAGGCGAGATAAGATTCTTCATCCGATTTACAATTCCAACAAAGCTTTGAATGTGGCTCAAAAAAACTATAATGTGACTGAACAGGAACTCCTTGCTGTAGTTTTCACATTTGAGAAGTTTAGGTCCAACTTGCTTGGTTCTAAGGTCATAGTGCATACTAACCATTTTGCATTGAGGAATCTGATGGCTAAAAAGGATGCAAATACGAGATTGATTAGATGGGTGCTTTTGTTGCAAGATTTCGAGTTTGATGTGAAAGATAGAAAGGGGACCGAAAATCAAGTTGGCGATCATTTGTCCAGATTAGAGAAGGAAGCTATGATCAAGTTTTAGGATTGTCTTGAGATTAATGATGCATTCCCTGA
This sequence comes from Solanum etuberosum, assembly GCA_029582245.1. Lineage (NCBI taxonomy): Eukaryota > Viridiplantae > Streptophyta > Magnoliopsida > Solanales > Solanaceae > Solanum > Solanum etuberosum. The sequence goes on along the minus strand of JAJONR010001813.1, from coordinate 9,039 downwards.
TGAAAAGTATTGACTTCTTCTTATGATCTTATCCCTTGGTTCGCATATTTTGCTAATTAGTTGGCAAGTGATTTGGTTCCATTGGATTTGTCATTCCACCAAAGAAAAAAATTCATGTTTGATATGAAGAAATTTTTTTGGGATGAGACTTACTTGTTCTGTATTTGTGCTGATGGGATTATTCGTCGTTGTGTGCCCGAGGTTGAGATGATGAGTATACTAGAGGCGTATCATTCATCGCATGTTGGTGGGCACCATAGTGTTATCTGAACTGCTCACAAAAATTTTCAGTGTGGGTATTACTGGCCTACCATCCACCAAGATGCTCATGATTTCGCCAAGTCTTGTGACCGTTGTCAAAGAGAAGGAGCAATTTCAAAGAAGCAAGGGCAACCTATGAATCCAATATTAATGATTGAGTTATTTGATGTTTGGGGCCTTGAATTCATGGGTTCATTTGTGAGTTCGCATGGGATGAAGTATATTCTTGTTGCGGTTGACTATGTATCGAAATGGGTGGAAGCCATTGCGCTTTCAAACAATAAGGGAAAAAATGTCACCGCATTCCTGAAAAAGAGTATCTTCTCCATATTTGGTATAACTAGGGCAATTATTGATTAACGTTTCAAGCACACATCATCCAATTCTAGGTGAAAATGATCGTTAAGCAGTATAAAACTCAACAATTGAGTTGGGGTCGAATCCCACAGGGAGTTCTACGTGTTCAAATTTGACTATGAAGTACAAATGTGATCTAACTAGCTATAGGAATAGGTATTTTCGGAAAAGGACACATTACAAATCAAAGGGGTGACATCAAATGTCAGATGGGGGTTTTGATTTGCAATTATCAACTACAAAGCAGTGAAATAGCAATGAGATAACAATAAGGAGAGGAATTCTCGAGATGTGATCGATTATAGGTAAATTTCTATATATGGGTAATTGAAACTACTAGTAAGCAGCTAAATATCATTGGGTAGGCTAGACTATAATTGAAATAGCTTTCTCTCGAACAACTATTCCGCTACAAGTGATTTCTCTCGAACATCAACAAGCATAGCAATTAAGAACAGCCCAAAACCTTAATACATCTTCTCTCTCGAGCAAGATGGGTAGGACTGGGTTTAGGATTTTCTCTCTCGAACTGAACCCAAATCAACCCAATACATACAAATCATTAATCAATAATTTTAGTTCTAAAACCTCTCTCTCGAGCAAGCTAAGAACATTAAAATAGAACTGTATTTGCAACTACAATTCATAAATTAAACCACAATTAATGATTAAACCCACTTCAAAATAGTATTTAAACTAGTAATTAATAATACCCACACACTAATTCAACCCATAATCACATGATCACACCCCAAGAGTTGGGATTTTAGCCGAACATCATAAAAAGATAAAAACCATTCTCGAAACAATTAGCCATCAACTGGGTAAGAGGAATTCAAGCATTACAGTGCTCCAATTCGAAGAAAATTTGAAACCCACAATTTAAAGATTAAGGAATTGATCACTTCAGACTGATGAATTTGGTAAAGGGAGGTTTTCCCTCCTCTTTAAAAACACTTCGGGAGACTATGATGCCCTTGTTCGCGAAAATGCGCCACATTTATCGCTCCGTGGGGGTCTTCATTCACTCTTCTCTTACTTTACCTACTTCTAGAAAAAAAAAGAAATGTTGAGCGCTGGAGTGCGGAGGTTGTTCCCATCGTTGAAGTAAGGGTGTGGGACTGAGCCTTCCGAATGAGAAAGAAGAAAAGTGCTTAGTTTCGTTGGAAAAACCAATGCAAATGGAATTATTTCAAATTGTTCAAGTGGGCTGGAGACGAGATCTTTCACTAGATCCACTGCATCTTTATAGGTTCCCAATGTTTGGCGCTTTCCATACTTCATGGGTGCAACATCAACAAATTCTCTCATGATCAAGTTACAACCTAAGATCTATGACCATATTATGTAGACGAAGGACTTTCCATTTCTAGTGACTCTTCCTCTTTTCTAGGTTTTTTTTCTGAGTGTTAAAACGATAGATTTTTCATTTGCGAATGAATTGGATCCACCCCGATTCGATCAATAATGGGATTCTTTACTAGAGAAAGGTGAGTCTCAAAACCTTCAAGTCTACTTAGAAACTTCAGAGAAAACTGTTCTACCATAAGATGGATTAAAAATTCGATACTAAATTAATGTTCAAAATGTAATTTATAGTCGCCGAAAATAATCCACGAAAGGCCACTCGGCGAAGTAAGTCCGGCTCGCCTAACCACTCGGCGAGCCTCCCTTTAACCTCTTCCATCGCCTTTTCACCTTAGCATTCAGCATCATCGAGGTCTGTAACTTTGGGCGATCTATCTTTGCTTCACGGAACGACTCGGCGATTCACCAGTTGCTCCTTTTCGTCACTGACATGGTTTCTTCCTTCAGGGCTTGGCACACTGGAACTTTAAGCGGTGAGATTAGCCACTCGGTGACACGCCGAGTGCTCTTGGCGATCTTCAGGCTCGCCCTTCTTCATTTCTTCAGCTTGTTTTGTTCCTTTTTGCCTGTTAGTGTCCTTGCTTTGCTCCTCAATCCATATACCTGAAAATCAAGGCATTCACATCAGTTTATAGCATAAATTAGGCATTTGAGAACACTAAATCTATCAAAACAAAGCCCTAAATGAGTCCAAATCTTGGACTCATCAACACCCCCAACTTAGACTTTTGCTTGTTCTCAAGTAAAACTTGCATAAGACTCAACACGAATGCACACAACAAGGCTCAATTTACTCATGCAATGATCAATTGTGCACACAAAGATTCAAATTGTGACTCACCATTACCAAAGATGCTCAAGTTCACAATACTTGCTTCAAATGCAAGTTTAAGCTCAACAAAGGTACTCAAATTCCCTCACAACAAAGATGATTCAATATTCACACACTATTTCTCAGCAATTTAAAGTTCCAAAATCACATACAACTCTCACATTCACAAAGATGAACACATGCATGACTTCACCCATTGGTTTGGCCTTATTTTCCAATCAACATTTGTTTCAGCTCACTCAAGATCACAAAGGTCTTTCCATGCCTTGTAATGGGGCTGAGTGTTAAGGTATGGTCATTTAGGCTTAGTGGCTGCTACCTCCATGAAGTGTGGCCTGATCATCACTTTCCTCATTTTCTTTAACAATTCAAACATGCTCATAATCCACCCCATTATTCATTTTCTTTGCTTCTTTTCTCTTTTCTTTTCTTCTCTTTTTTTTATATGTATTGAGGGGTTCCATCTTTTTCAAAACCATTACTCAAAGGGAGATTTTTCACACTTCTTGACTTTCCTCCTCTTTTCACCACACCCCCAACTTAGGGTTTTGGCCTAAGTTGTCTATTCACACAAACCACACTTCATGAAAGTTATGGGAAGATTGATAAAGAGGGATCACAATTGTTCAAGTTTCTTCCAAAAAAATGGTCAGGCTCAATAGGGTTCAAGCAAGGTTCACATATCTCACAAGGTTGGCCACAAAAGAGGTATATTGTCAAATTGTTTCACTCTTAAAAATTGTTGCCTAAGATTATATCAAGTGGTTGCATCACTTAGTCAACCGGACCAACGGGGCAAATTTTAGGTGTCATCACACAATTGTTCAAAGTAATCTCAACACACCAGGCATTGACACCAATATCAAACAGGACTCCACACTTTTGCTAGTCACAACGAGATGCTAAAAGTTCACACATTATTTATGCAACTTCATTGGCCTCATTGTAGCCGCACATTCATTTCATTCAATTAAGATCACTATTCAAGTCATCGGTATTGATCATAATTGATACTCAAATTTGTATAAGAACAGCCATAAGCCACAATCACAAAAAATAGGGGTGGCAAAAAATTTAAAATAGGTCAAAACCATTTCCATTCAAAACAAGGAGCCACAAGCTCAACCATCGACAAGATAAAAATCAAATCACATATATAGCTCAAAATATCCAAAATTCACAAATAAAACAGAATCACAAGAGGTAGGTATGGAAATACCTCACCCCATCCACAGAAGAAAAGTAGTTGTCCTCAAATGCAACTAAAAACACAAAAATCACAAAAACAACAGAGAAGGAGGTAAAGAATTATCCTGTCTACACACTCGCTCCATCTTTCGGGGCATCAGTGCTCGGGGTCACAATCTAGGGTTGGGCATCAGTGCCCGGGGTAACATCAACACTGGCTCCACTAGAGCTTGGCATAGAAGTCTCTCTCAACAAAGCCTGTCGGGCAGTCTCAATCATGGCACCCTCTAGGTCTGCCAAATCATCATATACAACAGCATCTCGCTCCTCGAGTTGCTTCTCATCGGTCTCGGTCTCGGCCTCAGACTCATCAGCAGCAACATACTCTATAATATCATCTCCGGTGGTAGTCGGAGGTACCTCAGCATGAGCTTGAATATCAGCACTCGGATCCTCAGGGATCTCAACTGACCCAAACAGCGAAGTGAAGTCTGTAGACTTAAGATGGTCCACATCCTTCCTAAGCTCAGAAACCTCAGCTTTCAAAGACGTAACCTCAGTAGTCACCCCCTGTCCTCTCTCACAAGTCACTACTCTCGCAGTGAGAGCATTAATGGCATCCTGAAGAGGTGTGAGTTTAGCTGTGATGGCTCGCTCAATAATCCAGAGCACCTCGGCCTCCAGACGGGAAGCCAGCACATCGGCAGAATGGGCTAGGTGCCCCATCTTGAGGAGCATGGCCTTAGTGATTAGAGGCCTAGAGTCAGTGGTACCTGAAGCAACTCTAGGAGGCTGGGAAGGAGTGGAAGTAGATGTACCTAAAGGCCCGGAGGCCGGAGTAGCCAAATATACCTCTGCAAGTATAGAATCAACATCAACCTCCAGGGATGTGTCCATCGGAGCTGCTCTCCTCCTATCCGCCTCGTCTCATGTGAATTCTTCATCTATGCGCCAGATGTCGGTGGAGGATGCGGGTGTGACCTCAACTCCCTCTTCTCGTTAAGAGGGACTCCAGCCCACCGACACAACTCTGTAATAAGGACTGGGAACGAAAGGGATGTCTGGCGCTGTTTGTCCCTCATGGCCATCTCCTGCTCTATGATCAGCCCTAGGTTCAAACTCTTCCTGGCTATAATAAATCTGAGACAGGCCACCTTTGGGTAGCGGAGAATGGACTCGTTCTGTGATGGCATGATCGAGCTACTAATGAAACCAAACCAATACCGGGCTGCTATGTTCAAGTCCTTGTTCTCGATAGGGAATCCGGCCTCAATCCACCTCGGGGTGGTGTCAGAGATGAGGGGAGCTAGCCAGCCCTTTTGGTCATCCAGAGTCTATGAAGTCGTCATCCTCTGGTACTCATGCTCAAAACCTGTAGCTCTGTCCAGTACAACATTTATATGATCGCTGTTGCATCCCACTATCTTACCTTAAACTACCACAGACTCCACCGGTCTGAAGGCACTGGCCTTCTTCTTCCCCTGGGGTACCAAGTCACCATATGCAGTGTAGAACTCTCTGACCCAGGTGGGGATGTATGGGCCATGGGGCCTGGTGAACATGTCGAACCTGTGGTACCAAAGTGTGTCCCACACAAGAGGGTACCTGTCCACCACACTATCCGTGGACAATTGCTTCTCATCTAGGATGGTCCTCAATCCCTCGGCCTTTAACCGGTTGAGTAACCGGGGAGAAGGACCCTGAACTGGTAGCGCTGGACCCACCATTTGTGATGGAGCTGGTACTGTATCAGCAGCAAGAGGTGTAGACTTCGGGATCCTAGATCGATCTTGCCGAACCCTTGCATGAATTTCTACTTGCTGGGTCTATAGTGGTTGGTCATTTTCAGGCTCGGAGAGTGAGACCTGAGAGTCAAAAGAATCCCCATCACTGCCGGAGTTGCTCTCCGATCTCTCAGCTATGGGCGCTTTGCCCTTTCCTTTGCCTCCCTTTGGAGGTGCTTTCTTTCCCTTTTGTGTGGAAGCAGCTGCTCCCTCATTAATTACGATTCCCCGTGCTCGTTTGCGAGGCGGCATGCCACTTTCATCTAAGTTGGTCCTAGCCATATGTGCAAAACACATTAGAAAGAGTTAGAATTTTTTTAAGAAAAATGTGCAGAATTAAGATTGCAGATGAACTCCCCGAACAAATCGATGAGTCACCGAGTCACTTTGGTGAGCCAGATCGGGCTCGCCGAAAGGATTGGCTTAAATTTTTTTCAGAAACAAGGCAGTTCGGCGATGTGCAGGGCCCTTCGGTGAATCGCCGACATCACTTGGCGAGCTCAGACTAGCCCGCCAAAATGAACAGTGTGTTTTAGGGGTTAGGGGTGTAAAATGGGCGATCAAAGGAAACATTCGGCGAGCTCAGGCTTCCTGTCGAAAGTTACAAACTCTAACTAAGCCAAATTACGAAATTAAGGGCGATCAAGGGGGACTTTGGCGAACCGCCGAACCATTCGGCGAACTCAACCCAGCTCGCAAAACTGTCCAACGTGCCAAATTTCAACCCCAATTTCCAAAATTAAGCCCGCAGCCCCCGAATTCAAAATCAAACACACACATTATGTAATTCATACAAGACCCATAAGAACCATGCCTCTGGGGTATTCAGACTTCCCCGGATTTGGCTAAAATTGGCTATTTGATGAATTTTGCCCTTAAGAATGACGTCAAATGCTCCATCATTGGGAAAAGTACGTCATTTAGCATAATTGGGGGTTACTTAGACTTCACCAAAGTAGACCCAACATAAAATAACCGCAACCCAACAATTTAGAATCAATTTTAACACAAGAAACTCGGGAAATCATCTTTTTAAGTAATTAGGCGCAATTTCAAAACACTAAATAAGCAATCAACCACATCAAACACGATTTAAGCACAGACCCCACACAAAACAACACAATTTATCGAATGCATTAGAGTTCAACCACTAATCAAGAGTTTGGGGTTTGGAAAACCAACCTGAATGCCGAATTTAGAATTTGATAAGTTAGGCGGCAATGCAATCCAAATCCAGAAACGAGATCAAGAGCACAAAGCAAGTAAAATAGAAAAAATACGGGAAATCAAAAGTGCGGGTGTGAGTGTACGGGGTTAGAAATGGGAGAATATGAAAGATTTTTAAATTTTAAATCATTTGGTCTTTTAAAACCTTTCAGTTTGCGGCCCTTTCTGCGGTTTAAGTCATCCACGCCGAACCACTCGGTGATGCGCCGAGTTGTAACTTACCTCGCCGAGGTTTACAGGACTCCCAGTTATCTTGGGGGTCCAAACGGCGGAAAAAATCGGGCTCGCTGACCTGTTCGGTGAGTCGCCGATTAATTAATTATCCCGCCGAGTTTTACAGACCTTCACCTAAAGTTTTGTTGGTCCAACGGCGGTCTAATTCGGGCACGCCAACCTTTTCGGCGAGACGCCGACTGGACTCTATGGCTCGCCAAACTGCACATTCTCAAACACACTCCACTTTTCAGCCTGCACAATCAACACCCATTATTCAAAATGAAACTTAAAGCATTAAAAACTTGGGTTGCCTCCCAAGAAGCGCCTTAGTTAACGTCGTGGCACGATGAAAATACCCTCAGAAGTGACTTCAAGTACATTTAGTGCTCAATACCATAGGCTTGCCCTTATTTTCACTGCATAGACTCTCAAAACTAGTCACTAAGATCACTATAGGACTTTCTTGGCTTGTAACGTAGGCTCAAGGTCAGGTAGGGTACATTTGGGTACTTTTTAGTGACTTTCTGCCCTTCTTGACATTACATTGGCTTTTTACCTCTTTTCTCAACCAATTCTTGACATATTTTCACTTTCTTTTCATTTCCTTGATTCTCTTCAACACAGATGTGACTTTTGACTTTATAGCTCATATTTTTCATTTTTCTTCTTTTTCTTTTACTTCATTTTTCTTTATTTCTTTCAACAGTCTTGTTGTTCATCTTTCTTTTTGAATAAAGTCACATCTTTTTCCACCTTTTATTTTCTTTTTCTCTTTTCAACACAACTCTTTTCATACCCTTTTTCTTTCAGTGTCCTTTTTCATAGCCACCCTCAACTTCTGTATTTTTCATGAGTTGAGGTACACAATATTCGATGTCGGATCGGGGCCAAGAACAAGGTAACTTTTTGAATTAGCCACCCTCAACTTAGGCTTTTGGCCTAAGTCAAGATGCACATGTCCAAGGAGGGACCAGGGCCAAAACAATTATTTTAGGGAAGGTGAGTTAGGTGTATTGAAAGAAGTGGTCTACATTAGGCTCAAATATTTGGATCAAAGGGAACATTTATTTCATTTGGTTGGATCATTTTAGGCTTGAGTGGACTTATTTGAACAAGGTCCTATGATCATTTCCCAGCTTCTAGCCTAGATTTTCTTAGCAGGACCAGCGGGGCAAGTTCTAGATTGGCACATACTGTATGAACATTCAAACTTTTCTCACACACTGGCACATTGTTTCATTACCAGATTATTAGATTACCCAGTTCAAGTTTTAGCTTAAGTCATGTGGTCAAACCGGTTCCTTATCATGTCATATTGAGATCCAACACATTCAAATCATCAAGCCTATAGATCTAGCACATTTCAAAACTTTCGAATGGGTATAAATTTCATTCTCTTTATGCCATCATGCTTTCATTCTTCTACTTACTCCTACACATACATTCCTAAACATGCCGGTTCAACATAAAAGTAAATAGTCCTTTCGGGGAAAAGAATACAGGAAAGGAAACCCCAAAGGAGGATTATGAGTTATGTTTATTTACTATGAATGCTGGGCTGGTATGTTTGCTATTGCTTTCTTGTATATAGTTGTTATCCAACAATTCTTTTATATGTATTTTAAAGTTTTCTAAATCGTTAAAATTGTATCTTAAGGGTTTTTGGGTTATTAGACTATCTTCATCTATTAACTCAATTTTTATTTTTGTTTTATGTTTTTCCCATCCTTTTAAGGGTTCTTCACTATATAGCAATTCTAATTTGTCTTGTACTGCCTTTATTTTATCTATGGTAAATATAATTAT